>APFE030020163.1:0-10103 GCA_000404065.3 Pinus taeda | reverse complement strand
AATTAATTAATTAATTAAACTAATTGATGAATTAAGTATATCAATTAAAATATTTTTAGGTACTAGGTAAAACAATTGGAATAATTAAAGCTAAATAATTAATTAAAAATTTATAAAACTATTTTTATTAAAAATATAGAATAATAATAAATACAAATAATAATAAAAATAAATAAGAAATCATATATAAGTGTCGGCTTCTTTATAAGAATTAGGGATCTAGGTTTATTTATACCCAGGTCGAAAGACTCTTCTCTCAATAATCTTTCATTCATATTCTATCTAATTTAGTCCTGATGATGGACCCCCTTTGGGGTTTGAAACGTCGACAGAATGAACATGAAACTGTGGATAATCCGGATCATGCCACTGTAGAAATAAGTAGTTAGGGTAAAAAATTCACTGTGTTCAACAAAATCTCCCAAAGGGAGGAATTCTTTTGACTCCACAAAATTGTAATACCTTCAAAATAACACTAGAAAGTCTCTTCGAGAAGGAGAAAATTCTAATTCATGACCTTCATAGTCAAGAATTAACACATTTAATTCAAAGCACACTTGAAGAGTGCAAAAGAGAAAAACTTAAGTTTTTGAAACAAATTACTTTTCGGTTAATGCTTGGTTTGACGAGGAATGAAAAAAGGAAAAGAGAACGTGGAAAGACTCAAACAAGGATAACATAAATTTCAAAGCTTACAAGCATATATTAAGAAAGGAAAAAGGTTATTTCATGGTTTCAAGGAGGGAAGAAATAATCTTCCTTGGGAACAATAACCTCAAATTATTTTGGAAGGAGCTCTAACTGAGAAAGATGCAAAATGAAAATAGTATTACAACTTCTAAATGGTTCGACTATGCAAGATAAATTTATGAGCAGGATCCCAAGGTTGACCCTCCTCCCTTGGTCAATGCTGATACTGAAATCTTTACAGAGCAACAGGTAGAGATGGGTATCAAGAAGTTGGGTGTTGGAAAAGCAAAAGACTTAGTTGAAATCAAAGTAGAGTATCTAAAGTGGGGCTTAAAAATTCTTGCACTTTGATTACAAAATTTTCAACAACATCATACAAGAGGGTTTCCCCATAGATTGGACAACTAGTCTAGAAATACCTCTTTTCAAGAGTGGTGACATAAAAAATACCCCCAATTATAGGACCATAATGAAAAGGCCCTTGTTTGCAAAGTTATTTGGAAGCATGCTAAAAAATAAAATTAGCAAGTGGGCAGAAGAAAGAGATAAACATGCTAAAGGGAAAGAAGGTTTTAGACCTAAACATTCCACAATTGATAATGGTATAACTTTAAGGTACATCATTGAAAATGTTTGGGAGAAAAAGGAAGAAGCCTATTGTTTCTTTGTTGATTTCATAAAAGCCTTTGATAGGGTTCCTAGGGATAAGGTTTGGCACAGAATGGAGGAACTTGGGGTTCCTAGGCATTTGAGAGCAACTTTGCATAGGTTGTATGAAGAGGTGAACGTCAAAATTAGAACTTCAATAGGTGTTTCTGAAAGTTTTAGAAGTGATATCAGGGTCAAGCAAGGGTGCCCATTATATCCTACCCTTTTTGGTTTATATATCGACAAGCTCGAAGAGTGGCTAAATTCGCAAGGGGATGATGATATCCATTTTGGAAAGTTTGTTATAAGGCTTATTTTGTATGTATATGACTTTATTCTGATTGTTAAATATGCTCTTGGCTTGTAAGAGAACTTAATTTCCCTTGAGCATTTTTGTAAAAGCGTGGGGATGCAAGTCAATATTAGCAAAACGAAAGTAGTGTTTTTCTCTAAAAAAAGAAAACCTAACCAACATAAGTTATACTTTGAAGGAAACACTCTAGAATTAGTTACAGATTACAAATGCCTTAGAATTGACATCAACATAAATCTAAGCTGGGATGAATGCAGAAAGAAAAGAACTTTGGGAGGTTGGAAAACATTTTATGCTTTTCGAAATAGGTGTAGAGAGGTAAAATTATGAGACTCGAAAACCACTCTTTTTGTGTTTTTAGTGATTCTAGTGATTCTCTGTGGTTTTGAACTATGGGCTAGAGGTACATCTGACATGTAGTGGAAATAAATTGAGAAAATTCAGAAGTGTCTGATTACAAACAAATTAAAAATTAAAAGTGCAGTTCCTTATGCTATCTTGTTAAGTGAAACAAGGGCTTCTCCTTGTGGTGCAAATAAATTCTTAGTGTGGACACAAACAATTCCTCTAGCCCGAGAGAGCGGATCTAGCTACAAACAAACAATCTATGGAAAATCTCCTTAAGCTAGAAACAATTAAGAAGGCCTACCTCTTAGAATGCTATTTTGCTTGGTGATGATCCTGCTTCCTCACTCCAACTCTCTTACCTTTCCGTCCTTTAAATACCTAAAACAAGCAAACAACAACAACAACAAATGTGATAACATACAATAGTGTATTCATCCTACTTAATAGGTCAAGGAACATTTAGCCATAAATATGTAAAATGACACTTCATGTAGGAAATCAATCAATAGTTTCATTTATATAATCAGAAAGAGATTACAACTAGTGCCTTGACGTTGTTGGTCTCCTTCGACATATCCTGGTTCCCACACTTCTACTAGCACTTCATGGATAGCCCCAACAATGGAAGTTTTAAGGAATATTTCCCTTTAGTCTCAAACCAAACCAAAAACACACTATTCTCCCTTAAACATACACTAGAAAGATACAAGCTATAGGTGACTTGCTGATCATTCAAACTCGCTCCAAAAACTAGTTTAGCTTGGGAAAAGAGAGGTTTATATAGCTTGGATGGATGGGAGATGGTTCCTCTCATCATGGGAGAAGGTCTTATCTCTTGCGTTTGTTCCATCCTAATAGGGGAAAGGAGCCCAAACTGACTTCCTTGGCTCCATCTGGCCCAACCATCTGTTAGCTCTTGCTGCAGCAGGTATGCATTTTTCATGATTGGCATTTCACAGGCCAAATACGTTGTACTTTGCTTGTTGCAATGCTCCATATTTGCTCAAACAGTCTCCAAATGAAGAAGGCTACTTCAAGTTCATTCAAATTCCTTCAAATTTTGTAAAGTTTTCCTGGTATCGCTACTTTTAGTTAAAGGGAGGTCCAAACAGTTTAATCTTGGTCTCCCTAGGTTTAAATTTCATGTTTTAGAATATAGAGATTGTAAGCCTGTCCAAACAATTTAATCTTGGTAGACTCTTAGATAGGTAGAGAAACAGAAGAGTCCAACAGTTTAATCTGGGCTCTGGAAGAAATAAGGATAGTATGTAGATAGGAAAGCATCAAAAGAAAAATGTATGATGGGTTTGCAAGTCTAAGTGCACCCCCAAGCAAAAGAAGAAAAAATGCTAGGAAAGTAAGCTGGGTAGGTAGTTCTGAAGGTTGTTGAATTGCTGACAAGTTCCAAGTTTGCAGGTATCATATCATGCAGAACATAATCAACAAAGATTTATAAGCAAAAGGCTCAAATGAGGTATAACTAACTCCCCTTCTCTATTTTTCCCCCCGATCACTAACTAACATCCCCAAAAGAGGTCAAGATTTGCTTGACACCTCTTAAGTTCATCATCTTCATCACTCCGGTTGAGTAAAGATCTGCTTTGCTCAAAGTTGTTCCATGTCTTCTCCTGAAGTATGGTCCTACCCCCTGCAACAGCCTAAGTTCTCCAGAAACTTAGCGCTTTCTTACCATCTCCACATTAACCAATGACGTTATTATGTAGCTCCCTATGTTTCCTGTCCCCGTACTAATATTAAGTAATTTCCGCTATGTAATATCCCTTCCCCTGGTTGAAAAATAACCATAGCAAGTCCCGGGAATTGTTTAGTTTATCAGAAACTAGGCAAGAACCCAACCTCCGAAACCACCCTCCACGTACTATGGACTCCTTCCTAAGTATAAAACTCCCCCGAAGTGGTCGAACCCCTTCCGAAACTTCAAAAGCCCTTCACACCCACTTACTTACCTTTTTCCCCTCAAAGCCGTTTTCGCATCGCAAATTCGCCATCTCACATTTATGCAAAACAATGACCATCCATTCCCCGCCGATACGACATTGCGAAATCAGCGATCGGCGATCACAAACGCCGAGTGTCCAATCTATTCACCCCTCCCTCTCCGCCGATGCGATATCGCGATATCGCATATCGGCAATCGCAGACACCACATGTCCAACCCAGTGATCCCCCTCTTTCCTCGCCGAAGCGATATCGCGATATCGCATCGGAGCCTCTTCACCAACAGTTCATCCAGTACCTCACCACGTCGCGCTGTACCAGGGACCCACTGATGATGTCATCCACCGTACAGCCGACGCCATGCTTACTTCAGCAGCCAGAAAAGCCGAAAAAGCTTCGCGTAAGGAGAAAAGTCGCACTTTGGAGCTCCAGATCAAGAAACAAAGGCAGTTTTCAATGCGCAAATAGCGCGAAATAGGCCATTTCGAGGAATATTTAGGGAATCTTCTGATTGCCGAGCCCACTGCGTGCCGAAAAAGCCCGAAAATCGCCCAAACGTGCCAAAGGATCCGGTTTGAAAACAGCAGCAGATCATTCACAGAGTCTAAAGTGTATCAGATCAAATCAGCAGGCTTCAAGCGTGTCAAAGAGTATCAGTCGATGGCTGAAATCATCAATGTAGCGGCAAAGTGTATCAGAGAATATCTTGAGCAGCGGCCCAAAGCAAGAGAAATTTGAATATCTTCCAGTAGATCCATAGGAGGAGAGCAAAATCACTTGAAGCTCTCAAATCATAATAATTGCACATTCAATTTGCACCAAAGCCGAACTGCAGTCCCAAAGCACATTCACTTCAGCAACACCGCATCTGGTCCCCAAGGGCCACCTCGTCACCTATTCCGATTCAGCTACCCCCAGCGCAGCCAAAAGATTTACTTGCATTTATTTCCAGCAGCATTTAGATTTTTAAAGAGTTCTAAGCCGACCTGTCAAGGTCACCTGTAGTGATGTTTTCCTGATATTTTGTTTATAAATACCACCCGAAGCGATATTGTGAAGGGTTGGTTGGTTGGTAATAGTAGTTGTTGGTCAGTTTCTTTTCCAGCAATTTTCTCTGAGTAAAGACTCGCACTGTAACTGTCATATTTTTCATAATCAAAGATTACTGAAAGCATGGATTGCGAAACAACTTGCTGTTTTCTCTTGGCCAAGGAATGATCACGGAATTCCTGTATCTCTGCACAATCCAATAAGTGTTCTTTCTCCCTGTTTATTTTATGTTTTTATCATCTTTCCGCCTTTCTAAGTTGCAGAAAAAAAGAATAGCTTAAGATTTGTTTAAATACACCTTAAGTTCAATTTCTGCACTTTTCGATGTTTTCTTCCGAAACAGTTATGAGCTAGAATTCTTAAATGCTCTGGTTTACCCTGTTTCTTTCACAAATGAGTGCATGTCTTTGGAATTCTTAACTGCTCCGGGATCCCACTCATCCACTTCTCCCCTTTGTCAGCATGATGAAATGATTCTCTTTTGCCTTTCATCCTTGATATTCATTCCATACTTTCAGTAGCCTGAGTATTGTATCCTGCGTGGCTATCCCGCTCCGTATCCCTTTGTGACCAAGAAAATGCTTGCATGCCTCAATCTGTGACTCCATGCCCAATGGTTCAGAACTTATAACACCTTACTGTGCCTCTTTACTCGGGAATCCTACCTTCCTTCCAATCACAGTCAACATTCCCTTGAAGTCAGAAAGCTAGCCTAAAATCCTCAACTAAGGTTGAATCTAAAGGAGAGAGCCCTCTCCGATTGCAGGTGGGCTAGAACCTGCAATCAGAAGATTGGTTTGTGGTTACCTCGGCCGTATCCCTAATAGGAGCCTAGGGACAACCTGAGTGATAACATAATGGCGACTCCGCTGGGGACCTCCTCAGATAAATCAATGCAATCACTCTGCATCTACAGTGGAAGAAACCGACTTGTAAAAGCCTCGGTCGACCTGTATCTGCGCGCACCATTGGGGATTCATGCACACGGTTCATCTTTAAACCCCAATGGAGGAAGTGCTCCTATTTTTGAAGGCTTGTCATGTTTAGTTCTGATCTTTGGCGGTGGATAGAGATCAGGCACATCAGAGTCCAGACATCCACCTGGCGACTCCACTTCAATTTCAATCAAAGGCTCCACTGAGGAATGAACCAAATGTTACAGCCAAGTATCCCATGTATGATCAACATAAGAGAATGACCGAATCTTGGGAGGAACTTCCGATAGAAGAAGCTTTAGAAAAATGCAGAGAAAGTTTATCAGAGTTTGAGCTTGATGATAGATTCTTCAGAAAGGTATTGTCAACAATACCTGGTGGCTGGAATAAATTGTTCCTTGAGTTTGTTGTGCAAAAATATGAGAATGAAATTGAACTCTTGGGAGCTCAAATTCAGTCTTATGATTTTCGCAACCCTCAAGAGTTTTGCCAAAATCTTCCTCCTCCAGTTAAGCGGGAAATAGTGTTGTCTCCTGAATTACAGTTCGAGTATGATCTGGGTTCCAAGGGAAAGACAGAAGGATCAACAGCTAGGGTCATTACCAACGATGTAACTGATCCTTCCAGCCCAAAGAACCCAGAATCATACCTGAGCTTCCATGTCCATATTCAGGAGGGAACACTGTTGCCTGAGGACCTGAGGATTCTGTGTGATCTGGGATCCAAGGGAAAGACAAAAGGATCATCTGCTAGTCTCATTACCGAAGATGCAGCTGCTCCCCTTGACTCGGAAGATCCTAAATCATGCTGAAGTGTCCTGTCCTCAACTCAGGAGAAGATGCCGCCACCTGCTGATTCACAGACTCTGCATGATTCTATTGAAGATTCAAACGAAGCAGAGGAAGTTCTCTCATAGGGTAAGTTCATTGATCCAATCACAGATTATATGGAACTTTGGCTTAACAAAATTTTTCTAACATGTTCTCTCAGTGAAGACCATAAGCTTCAGCGGAAAGAAATGGAGGCCACAATTTTGGTTGTAAAAGCACGCACCTGGAAGATGCTTTTGCGTTCAGAAACGATCAGTCGGCAAGATTATCTTGTTTCACAGTTGCTTAAATGGCTGCACTAGTTGTTTGATTTTACCTAACGACAAAGCGGTTGCTGGTTAGGGTAGGTAGGTAGGAGAAATAAAGCGGCTGAAGGAAATTTTACAGAGGACAGCAAAAAAGTAAAAATCAAGGCGTTCTGGCCTGCTGTTCTTGACTTCCCACAAGGAGAAGCCATCCTCGAGTGGAGCCACTGTTAGCTCCTGCTGCAGCAGGTATGCATTTTTCATGATTGGCATTTCACAGGCCAAATATGTTGTACTTTGCTTGCTGCAATGCTCCATATTTGCTCAAATAGTCTCCAAATGAAGAAGGCTACTTCAAGATTCATTCAATTGCCTTCAAATTTTGTAAAAGTTTTCCTGGTATCGCTACTTTTAAGTTAAAGGGAGGTCCAAACAGTTTAATCTTGGTCTCCCTAGGTTTAAATTTCTTGTTTTAGAATATAGAGATTGTAAGTCTGTCCAAACAGTTTAATCTGGTAAGACTACTTAGAATAGGATAGAGAAACAGAAGAAGTCCAACAGTTATAATACTGGACTACTTGGGAAAATAAGAGTAGTATGTAGATAGGAAAGCATCAAAAGAAAAATGTATGATGGGTTTGCAAGTCTAAGTGCACCCCCAAGCAAAAGAAGAAAAAATGCTAGGAAGTAGGCTGGGTAGGTAGTTCTGAAGGCTGTTGAATTGCTGACAAGTTCCAAGTTTGTAGGTATCATATCATGCAGAACATAATCAACAAAGATTTATAAGAAAAAGGCTCAAATGAGGTATAACTAACTCCCCTTCTCTGCTTTTCCCCCCGATCACTAACTAACATCCCCAAAAGAGGTCAAGATCTGCTTGACACCTCTTAAGTTCATCATTTTCATCACTCTGGTTGAGTAAAGATCTGCTTTTCTCAAAGTTGTTCCATGTCTTCTCCTGAAGTATGGTCCTACCCCCTGCAACAGCCTAAGTTCTCCCGAAACTTAGCACTTTCTTACCATCTCCACATTAACCACTGACGTTATTATGTAGCTCCCTATGTTTCCTGTCCCTGTACTAATATTAAGTAATTTCCGCTATGTAATATCCCTTCCCCTGGTTGAAAAATAACCATAGCAAGTCCCGGAAATTGTTTAGTTTATCAGAAACTAGGCAAGGACCCAACCTCTGAAACCACCCTCCACGTACTATGGACTCCTTCCTAAGTATAAAACTCCCCCAAAGTGGTCAGACCCCTTCCGAAACTTCAAAAGCCCTTCACACCCACTTACTTACCTTTTTCCCCTCAAAGCCGTTTTCGCATCGCAAATTCGCCATCTCACATTCATGCAAAACAATGACCATCCATTCCCCGCCGATGCGACATTACAAAATCGGTGATCGGCGATCACAAATGTCGAGTGTCCAATCTGTTCACCCCTCCCTCTCCGCCGATGCGATATCGTGATATCGCATATCGGCAATCGCAGACACCACATGTCCAACCCAGTGATCCCCCTCTTTCCTCGCCGACGCGATATCGTGATATCGCATCGGAGCCTCTTCACCAACAGTTCATCCAGTACCTCACCAAGTCACGCTGTACCAGGGACCCACTGATGACGTCATCCACCGTACAGCCGACGCCATGCTTACGTCAGCAGCCAGAAAAGCCGAAAAAGCTTCGCGCAAGGAGAAAAGTCGCACTTCGGAGCTCCAGATCAAGAAACAGAGGCAATTTTCGATGCGCGAATAGCACGAAATAGGCCATTTCAAGGAATCTTTAGGGAATCTTTTGATTGCCGAGCCCACTGCGCGCCGAAAAAGCCCGAAAATCGCCCAAATGTGCCAAAGGATCCGGTTTGAAAACAACAACAGATCATTCACAGAGTCTAAAGTGTATCAGATCAAATCAGCAGGCTTCAAGCGTGTCAAAGAGTATCAGTGGACGGCGGAAATCATCAATGTAGCGGCAAAGTGTATCAGAGAATATCTTGAGCAGCGGCCCAAAGCAAGAGAAATTTGAATATCTTCTAGTAGATCCATAGGAGGAGAGCAAAATCACTTGAAGCTCTCAAATCATAGTAATTGCACATTCAATTCGCACCAAAGCCGAACTGCAGTCCCAAAGCACATTCATTTCAGCAGCACCGCATCTGGTCCCCAAGGGCCACCTCGTCACCTGTTCTGATTCAGCTACCCCCAGCGCAGCCAAAAGATTTACTTGCATTTATTTCCAACAGCATTTAGATTTTTAAAGAGTTCTAAGCCGACCTGTCAAGGTCACCTGTAATGATGTTTTCCTGATATTTTGTTTATAAATACCACCCGAAGCGATATTGTGAAGGGTTGGTTGGTTGGTAGTAGTAGTTGTTGGTCAGTTTCTTTTCCATTCCTGAGTAAAGACTCGCATGTAACTGTCTATTTTTCATAATCAAAAGAGCTGAAAGCATGGATTGTGAAACAACTTGTTGTTTTCTCTCTTGGCCAAGAATGTCACGGAATTCCTGTGTCTTCTGCATGATCCAATAAGTGTTCTTCTTCCCTGTTTATTTTACGTTTTTACCATCTTTCCGCTTTTCTAAGTTGCAGGAAAAAAGAATAGCTTAAGATTTGTTTAAATACACCTTAAGTTCAATTTCTGCACTTTTCGATGTTTTCTTCCGAAACAGTTATGAGCTAGAATTCTTAAATGCTCTGGTTTACCCTGTTTCTTTCACAAATGAGTGCATGTCTTTGGAATTCTTAAGTGCTCTGGGATCCCACTCATCCACTTCTCCCCTTTGTCAGCATGATGAAATGATTCTCTTTTGCCTTTCATCCCTGATATTCATTCCATACTTTCAACAGCTTGAGTATTGTATCCTGCGTGGCTATCCCGCTCCGTATCCCTTTGTGACCAAGAAAATGCTCACATGCCTCAATCTGTGACTCCATGCCCAATGGTTCAGAACTTATAACACCTTACTATGCCTCTTTACTCGAGAATCCTACCTTCCTTCCAATCACAGTCAACATTCCCTTGAAGTCAGAAAGCTAGCCTAAAATCCTCAACTAAGGTTGAATCTAGATCAACTGAGGTTG
>APFE030020156.1:0-20458 GCA_000404065.3 Pinus taeda | reverse complement strand
AGAAGAGGAGTATAAAATACCAAACCCCTTCGTTCCATTCACATACCTTAGAATCCTCTTGGCTGCCTGCCAATGAGTCTCTTTTGGTCTTTCCATAAATCTAGAGATTAAACTCACATCGTGCATAATGTTTGGCCTAGTTGCAGTCAAGTACATAAGGCTGCCAACTATGCTCTTGCATAGTTTTGGATCAAAATCCTTTTCTGCTGTCTTCTTTGGTCAATTTCAGCCCTATTACAGTTGGAGTCACAACTGCCTTGCTGTTCTGCATGTTAAATCTCTTCAACACTGCTTCTACATATTTATCTTGAGAAATAAAAACACCATTTTCACTTTAATCTACTTCAATTCCAAGAAAATACCTTAAGAAGCCCAAGTCAGTCATTTCAAATTCATTTTTCATGACTACTTTAAAATCAACAATGAGTGAAGCATCATTGCTATTAAAAATCAGATCATCTACATATAAAACAACAATAATAATCTTACCGTTATTCTCCTTTATGTAGAGTGTGGGTTCACCATCACACTTATCAAACCCATTCTCAATCAGGTAAGCATCTATTATGTTGTACCATGCTCTTGGAGCTTGCTTCAGCCCATAAAGAGCCTTCTTCAGTCTGCAAACTTTATGTTCTTGGCCATCAACTTCATAACCTAGAGGTTGTTCAACATAAACCTCTTCTTTTAACACTCCATTCAGGAATGCAGATTTAACATCCATCTGATAAATCTTCCATTTGTGTTGTGCTGCAATAGACAACATTGTTCTGACTGTTTCCATCCTTGCTACTGGTGCAAAGGTTTCATCATAGTCTCTGCCTTGTTGCTCCTTGTAGCCTTTCACAACAAGTCTTGCTTTGTACCTGTCAATCTTTCCTTTAGCATTGCTTTTGGTCTTATAGACCCACTTAACTCCAATGGCCCTTTTGCCTTCAGGGAGGTCCACTAACTCCCATGTTTTACTCTTTTCAATTACACCAATTTCTTCATTCATTTCTTCAATCCATTTATCTTCATTTACAGCATCTTCAAAATGAACTTGGTCATCAACATGACAACATAAAGTGAATAATGAATTCAGACCGATATTGGTACTTACCTCTCCTTGTTCATAAATCTCATTCAGATTTCTGAATCTTGGTCTTCTTGGTGTGCTTGGAGTTCCATCCGAACTTGAGGGTATTTCAGATCCCTGTGGTGTGCTTGAAGAAGCATTGCCTTGATTTCTTAAGGCTGTTCGAATTCCAGCCTGTGGTGTGGTTTGTTGAATTTTCTGTGGTGGAGGAGGAACCACCAAGGAAGGATTATTTGCTGCTGTCCCTTCCTATTCTTCTTCATGAGACACAATTGTCTTTACATTCACTGTTCTTTCTAAGCTTCCATCCCAAGCTTCATCCTCAATGAACTGCACATCCCTACTTATAATCAATTTTTTGGTGGATGGATTATAGAGTTTGTATGCTTTTGACTCATCACAGTAGCCAACAAATACACACTTCTCCGCCTTACTATCAAGCTTTCTCCTTAGCTGATCCGATACATGTGCATAAGCCACACAACCAAATACTCTCATGTGAGTGACAATTTGCTTTTGACCACTCCATGCTTCTTCTGGTATTTTGTTCATGACAGCTTTAGTTGGGCATCTATTCAAGATATAAACTGCGCAAGTGACAGCTTCTGCCCAATACTCATGAGGCAAGTGTTTTGCCTTCAGCATACTTCTAACCATGTCAAGAATGGTCCTATTCTTTCTTTCGGCAACACCGTTTTGCTGAGGTGTATACCTTGCTGTGAACTGCTTTTGTATGCCATTCTCTCTGCAAAAACGCAGAAAGTCTTGGGAGATGTATTCTCCTCCTCTATCTGTTCTGAGCACTTTGATATAATGCCCATACTGCTTCTCAACAAGAGTTTTGAAGTGGCGGAATTTCTCAAACACTTCACTCTTCTGTTTCAGTATATACACCCATGTCTTTCTGGTGTAATCATCAATGAAAGTTAAAACATATCTATTTCCGGAAAATGATGGTATTTGAATTGGTCCACACACATCAGAGTGGACAATTTCCAAGGGTGCTTTTGCCCTTATGATCTTTCCTGCTGGAAATCTTTCTTTGTGCTGCTTGCCCAAGATGCAGCCTTCACAAAGGCTGTCCGGTTTTTCAATCAATGGCAATCCCTTTACCATTCCCTTTCTGTGCTACAGATTCAAGCCTCCGAAATTGAGATGTCCAAATCTCAAGTTCCATAACCAATTCTCATCTTTCACTTGTTCCTGAAAGACATCTTGTGTTACTGCTGCAATAATTCTTTCTTCCTTCAAATCTGCCCTGAGTTTGAGAGGAAACATTCTATTGCTGGTCATCTGCACCTGTGCAATGATCTTCTTACTTGGAGGTATATATCTGATTGTACATATATCATCTTTGAAGAACACGTTGTAACCTTTGTCAATGAGTTGTCCAATGCTCAAAAGATTACATTTCAGCCCAGGTACATAGTATACCTCTGGCACAATCATCTGTTCTCCATTTCTTGCTCCGATACTGACTCTGCCCTTACCCTTGACAGATATCTTACTATCAGTCCCTGTTGTTACCGCAGATTTCACATCTTCATCCAGATTGGCAAACATTTCAATATTTCCAGTCATGTGATTACTACAACCTGAGTCTAAGAACCAAAAATCTTCTTGTTTGTCTTGTGCAATGTTACATGTTAACAACACATTCTTTGGATTTTTATTTTCTTCATTTTCAAAATTAGCATTCTGCCTACTATTCATGTCATTTTGTTTCTTCCTACATTCATTGGCATAGTGCCCATATTTCTTTCAATAATGACATTGGACTTGGGATTTGTCATACCTTTGTCCATGAGCTTGTTGTTTGCTTGAACCTTCATCTTGATTCTGATTGCAGCTCCTTCCGCTTGTGCTTGCAGGATAATATCTGCCTCTGTTTTGGCTTCTTCCACGACCTCTGTTATTTTCTCTGCCTCGAACTTTTCTTTGGCTGAAATACATCTGAGTCTTGAATGCTTGCTCAAAAGAGGAATTTGTTCCTCTACTCAGTCTGTGTTCATGAGACATAAGAGAAGCACTCAGTTCATCTACCGTGAACTATGAGAGATCTTTTGTTTCTTCTATTGCTACCACAACAGCTTCAAACCTTGAGGGTAAACATCTCAAGATCTTCTCTACGATTCTTCTTTCTTCAAGAATTTCACCATGAGATCTTATCTGGGTTATCAGCCCAATAACCTGAGTGAAGAATGAATCTATTGTATCAGATTCCTTCATGCTGAGAGTTTCAAAGTCTCTCCTCAACATCTGCAACTTTGCAGTCTTCACCTTCTCCATGCCTTGATATGCAGTTTTGAGAATATCCCATGCTTCTTTGGATTTTGTTGCTGCTGCAATCCGTGGAAAAACACTTTCATGTACTGATTGGAAGAGGAAAAATAGGGCTTTCGCATCCCTCTTCCTGTCACTCTTCAACTGGTCTCTTTCTACTACTGTCAAAGCAGCCAATGCTGTTGTATCTGCAGGTTCAGCATAGCCAGTTTCAACCAGCTCCCATATTCCTTGAGAAGCAAACAATGCTTTCATTGTTATGGACCAATAACTGTGATTTTTTCCATTAAACTGAGGCAGTTGAGAATTTGTCAAACCTGTTCCAGCATTTGCCATCTTAACTCTGTATAGGTAAAGAAGAGATACTGACTGAAAAAATTAAAAATAAGCAAAAACTTTCTTTGCTAGAAAAATGAATCTGCTCAATAAGCTTCTTACAGCTCCTACAGTGAAAAACAAACTCTGTTTTTGACTCACTGAGTGTCTAGACCTGCTCTGATACCATGTTGAGAATTGATGCAAATTCCATAACAGACAGTAAAAAAAAATACTATGTTTCTGCACAGAAAACTGAAAATTGCTTACTCGAAACGGTGTTGCAGCAACACAGTTTGGTGTTGCAGCAACGTAGATTTGGTGTTGCAGCAACGCTGTTGGACTTTCTGACAATTCAAAATAAAACTGAAAAATAGAACAATACTCAGCAATACTGAAACTGGTGTAACAGCAACGTGCAAGTGGTGAAACAACAACAAAAAATTAACTTGTATTCATAAACAGTAAACCAGCTGTTACAAATTCGTCTTCCTCTTGACAGAGGGATAACAACATGAACACATCAGTTCCAGAAACCAATTTTCTTTATCTCTGAAAATTTCAGGTTTAGCACTTTTGTGCGTTACAGAAAAAACTTTCTGTTCATTCTTCTAACCTTAAAACAGAACTGTTGTTCATTACATTTATAAAAAAAAATATATGAGTTTAAACAATAAAATAACCAAAATATCTTGTAACGATTATCTGCGTATTGAATGCAGAAGCGGTGATGACTTTCTCAGTGAAAACAAGTCGGCAGTTGCAGGGGAATTAAATTCTATGAATTTAATGCACATTAATGTGCAAAATATCAGGAGCGACTTTGCGGCATCGAACATCCTGGAACAGCTACAGAAGATCAGATTTCTGTCCACCTGTTCATTGTTCCAGTTGGAATTAAATTCCAACAGTGCCTACGATTTGTATCTATATCTTGATAGAATCCATCGGTAAAGTGGAAATTGGTCTGCTATGTTTTTCCCATTTAATTTATTAGCTATCCATCATTGTTACTGAGAACAACAACTGTGTTCAGAATATTTATATTCTCCCTCCACCTCAGATTTTTCAGGATATTATTGTCTCTCACTATGCAACTAACACCACCAGAAGAAGAAGGAACTTTTGTCTTCTCTGATAAAACGCCTGACCCAAGAGTTGAAGGGATTGGTAGAGGAGACATTATAATTTCGATTTTGTCCTCTAGAACACAAAGATATTAATTATTCAAGAACCAACAGTGTCGTGGGAAGCGAGTTTAACAGCCAAGAAGTTAATTATTCAAAGAGCCAACAGCGTCGTGGGAAGCGAGTTTAACGAAGCTGAGATTGAGCTAAAGTCTCCAAGGGTTTGCAACTGCATTCTACGTGAAGAGTTGAGATTTGTTTCTCTGTAATAATATCTTGAAACCCCACTGCGTATGTGATTCTGTAAGGGCCTGCAGAGTAGCTCGCCATATTGAGGAGGTTACTGTTGGAAATAATGCTTAATTAGTTATGTAAAATGCTGACAAAGTAGCCAACAAATTTTGTGTTCACTGCAAAATTAAAGCAGCAGATTGTTAGGGTGGTCACTGCTGGAAAGTTCTGTAAATTAGCTGTAATGTCAGTAGATTTGTTTTAGAGTTGATTTTAGTAATAGTTTTACTATATAAGAATGTAGTTAGTAGTTGAATTAATATATGAGATTTGCAGCATCTTTTTAGCTCACACATTCACTGTGTTTTTTAATTGTTTTATTTTTTATATATGTATTTTTCTTCATAGTAATGTTGGCTTCTCAATTGGCTTAAATAATTCATTTCATATTCTACAAGTGGTATCAGAGCAGGTAAAATTGTTTTGGGTTAGAGTTGTATTGTTGGAATTTCGCCAAAGTTAATCATGTCGAATTCTAACCAGATGCTAGTTCCAGAATTTGATGGGAACGATTATGATTATTGGTGCATTAAGATGCTAACCTTTTTGATTGGAAAAGATTTGTGAGAAATTGTTGAATCAGGAAATGAGAAGCCAGTTGATTGGAATGCTCTTATAGCCAATGAAAGAATAGCAAAAAAGGAAGCAAGTAAGAAGAATGCTCAAGCTTTGTTTCACATTCAGATAGCTCTTGATAAGAGCTTATTTCCAAGAATATCAGGAGCAAAAACTGCCAAAATTGCCTGGGAGACTCTACAAGAAGCTTACCAAGGTAGTGATCAAGTTAAGCTGGTCAAGCTTCAAACATTGAAGTGAGAGTTCGAGAATTTGAAGATGCAAGAAGCTGAAAGTATCAGTGACTATTGTGTGAGAGTCAAAGATGTGGTCAATAAAATGGCTACACTTGGAGAAGCTGTAAGTAATGAAGTTTTAACTAAAAAAGTATTGAGATATTTAACACATATATGGAATCATGTTGCAATAATCATGGAAGAAAGTAAGCATTTAACAAAACTACAGTTTGATGAATTGGTTGGATCTTTGATGTCTCATGAAGAAAGATTGAAGGAAACTTTTGAAGCTGTAAAGAAAGTTTTTTCCTCTAAATTACAAATTACAAAGAATGAAGATGTAAGTAGCAGCAGTACCAAAATCCATCAAGGTAAAGGTAAATGGCAAAGCCAAAATTATTCAATAGGTAGAGGAAGAGGTGACTCAAGTGGAAGAGGTAGTTTCAGAGGAAGAGGTAGAGGTAGATTTGATAAGAGAAATGTTCAATGTTACCATTGTAATAGGGATGGTCACTTTGAAAGAGAATGCAGATTGAAAGAAGGTAAAAATGCTAATTATGCTCAAGAAAGTGGTGACTATCCTAGAGATCACTTATTTTTATCTTATGCCAAAGGTGAAAATACTAGTAAAGATGTTTGGTACCTAGATTCTAGATGCTCTAACCATATGACAAGGAATGAGAAGTTGTTTTCAGCAAAGGATGGAAGTTTCAAATCCAAGATCCAGCTTGGTGATGATAAGTCATTGGAGGTTGCTACCAAAGGAGCTATGGAGGTCCAAACAAAAGAAGGTATAAAGAGTATTCATGACATTTATTATACTCCGCAATTGAAGCATAATTTGTTGAGTGTTAGGAAGCTCTGTGAGAAAAATTATAAAGTAGTCTTTGAAAATAAGACATGTACTATCTATGATAAGAATAAGGGAAATAGGGTGATCACTGTTTTGCCTCTGACAAGAAATAGGATGTTTCTCTTGAGGTTTGATGAACATAACAACAATCTTGCTAATATGGCTTATGAGGATTCAAGTTGGTTATGGCATCTGAGGTATGGGCATTTAAATTTTCAGAGTTTGAAGTTTCTAACCTCACATGCATTAGTTTCTGGTTTGCCTAAGGTAGAAGAGCATAAGGAGGTTTGTGAAGGATGTGCTCAAGGAAAGCATGCAAGGGAAAGGTTTCCAAAGGGTAGTGCATGGAGAGCTCATCACCCACTTCAGCTTGTTCATTCAAACATATGTGGTCCTATGCAGACTAAGATTTTGGGTAAGTCACCATATTTCATCACTTTTATTGATGATTACTCACGAAATTGTTGGGTATATTTTTTGAAGGCCAAAATTGAAGCCCTAGATACATTCAAGAAGTTCAAAGCCCCTGTAGAAAATGAGAGAGGGTGCAAAATCAAATGTTTGTGAACTGATCGTGGAGGAGAATTCTGCTCAAAAGCTTTCCAGAGTTATTGTGATATGAATGGCATCAGGAGGCAGCATACTACAACATACACACCCTAGCAGAATGGCATAGCTGAAAGAAAAAATCATATTGTGGTTGAAATGGCAAGATGCATGCTACAAACTAAGGGATTGAGCAACTCTTATTGGGGAGATGCAGTTGCTACAGCAGTATACATCCTCAACCATAGCCCCACCAGTGCATTGGAAAATATGACTCCTTATGAAGCTTGGTATGGAAAAAAGCCTAATGTTAATCATTTCAAAGTTTTTGGTTGTTTGGCTTATGTGCATATACCTGATCAAAATAGAAAAAAGTTAGATGCAAAGAGTGAGTTATGCATTTTTATTGGGTATAGTGAGACAAGCAAGGCGTATAAATTGTATAATCCTCTAACTAACAAGCTTATTGTCTCAACAGATGTAATTTTTTATGAAGGGGGAGTTTATGGTCATCAAAAAGGTCATGTTGAGAAGACAAAATCTGTTTTGAATGATGATATAATTGTTGATAATGATCATGAGCAGCCAACTAATGTTTCTGTAACTAGTGGCTTAACTCCACCAAGCAGCCCTTCATCAATTTCTTCAACATCAAGTTCAAGTCCATCTTCTTCTCCAAGTTCTACAAGGAAGGTAAGAAGATTGAGTGATATTTATGAGAGGAATGCAAATCAAGCACATGAAGAAGGCCCAATAGGTGAGATAGTCAATTTTGCTTTATTAGCCAAAGCTGAATTTGAACCATCATGTTTTGAATATGCATGTACTAATGATGTTTGGATGCAAGCCATGCAAGAAGAGATGGATTCCATTCAAAGGAATGACACTTGGAAGTTGACAGAGCTTCCACATAACAAGAAAAAGATTGGCACCAAATGGGTCTATAAGACTAAATTTAACAGTGATGGGAGTGTTGAAAGACACAAAGCAAGATTAGTTGCTAAAGGATTCACACAGAAGTATGGAATTGATTATGAAGAGACATTTGCGCCAGTAGCAAGACAAGAGACCATTAGAATGTTGATTTCATTAGCAGCTCATAAAAGGTGGAGCATACCTCATATGGATGTGAAAAGTGCCTTCTTGAATGGGTACTTAGAAGAGGAAGTATATGTGGAGCAGCCACAAGGTTTTGAAGTGGAAGGAAAGGAGAATAATGTCTACAAGTTGAAGAAGGCTTTGTATGGCCTCAAGCAAGATGGATACTTTCAGGAAAAAGGCTTCGAGAGAAGTAAGAATGATCCTACCCTTTACTACAAACAAGAAGGTATTGATATTTTAATCATAAGTTTGTATCTTGATGATCTATTGTATATGGGTAATAGTTCTAAGATGAATGATAAATTCAAAGCTGCTATGATGAATGAATTTGAGATGAAAGATTTAGGCATCATGAAATATTTTCTAGGAATGGAGGTTTATCAAAGTAAGGATGAGATTTTTGTTTGTCAGACAAAGTATGCATAGGATATGCTAAATAAATTTGATATGCTTGATTGTCATCCATCCCCTACTGCAAGTGCTCATGGAGAGGTGTTATGTAGAGATGATGGTGCTAATTTAGTAGATGAGAAAACTTACAGAAGTATTGTGGGGAGCTTGATATTTCTAACCCACACAAGGCCTGATATTACATATTCAGTTTCACTTGTTTCAAGATATATGACAAATCCATCTGAAATACATATGAAGGCAGCCAAGAGGATTTTAAGGTATGTGAAAGGCACTCTAAATTTTGGTATTCATTACTACTCTTCTAAAAAGTTCAATCTTGTTGGATTTAGTGATTCAGATTGGGGAGGTAGTCTTGATGACCATAAGTCCACATCTGGAAATTGTTTCTCTTTTGGTTCTGGTTTGATTACATGGAGCTAAAAAAAACAAAGCATTGTTGCCCTCTCATCCACAGAAGCGAAGTATGTTGCAGTTACCTCAGCAGGTACACAAGCTCTTTGGCCAGAAAAATTTTGGAAGAAATTGGAGAAAAACAAGTTCAGCCTATAGTGATTTATTGTGATAATGTAAGTGCCATCAAGTTAGCAAAGAATCCAGTTCATCACAGCAGGACAAAACATTTTGACCTGAAATATCACTTCATTAGAGATTTGGTGCAGAAGAAGGATATTGAATTAAATCATATAAATACTCAGCATCAACTAGCAAATATCTTCACCAAAGCAGTTGCAAAAGATCAGTTTTTGGAAATACGAGATAAGATAGTAAATCCTCATTAATCATTAAGGGGGAGTGTTGGAAATAATTCTTAATTAGTTATGTAAAATGCTCACAAAGTAACCAGCAGATCTTGTGTTCACTGCAAAATTAAAGCAGCAGATTGTTAGGGTGGTCACTGTTGGAAAGTGCTATAAATTAGCTGTAATGTCAGTAGATTTGTTTCAGAGTTGATTTTAGTAATAGTTTTACTATATAAGAATGTAGTTAGTAGTTGAATTAATATATGAGATTTGCAGCATGTTTTTAGCTCACACAGTCACTGTGTTTTTTAATTGTTTTATTTTTTATATATTTATTTTTCTTCATAGTATTGTTGGCTTCTCAATTGGCTTAAATAATTCATTTCATATTCTAAAGTTACATGGATTGAGTCGAGAAGAGTAGTCGCAGGTTTTGTGTGATTGAATGTCTAAGCTGTTAAGATTGAAGAGTGAGAGCGTACGATTGGAAATCTTTGTCATTAAAAAAAATGGGTACGTTTGTGTAAATTAAAAGGAGGCGTAAATTCAGTGTGAAAAGTACGCTCAAAGTCATATTGAAAGTTGATCGTTGTTTTGAAGATGTAAGATGACTGGTTGTCACTGATTCAACATTGTGAAAGTAAATTTGTGTGTGGCAGAGTAGCGGTTCTCAAAAGATTGAGAAGTCTTCCTCATGTTTTCACAGACCTGTGACTCAGAGTAAAAAAACACTGTGGGCAAAGGGTCGTAGCCCCAGAGGCAGCAAGTTGAAGGTTTGGACATAGATTTCGAGTATGAAATTTTATTTGAAGAGAGTGCTTTGGCATTTTGTAGAATTCATCAAAGTTTTGTATTTTGTCCAGCATCGCAGTTTTTTTGGGTGAAGATTAAGCTTTACTAAGGGCATATTAAATAAAAATTTTATTATTATTTATGGTGATAAGATATCCTCATGCAATCATAAGTGATAGGTTGCAGATCACAATTGAATTACATTAAGAAAATGAATGCAAAAGAAAAGGAAAACATGGTTGCCATGTTTAGAGAAGTTCAGGCATGAGCCTAGGAACTCAGAAGTCTAGGGAAAGATAAAGAAGAAATCAAAGGTAAATCAAAGGTGATTGGTGTAGCTTTGATCTACTGCCACCACTTAAGTTTATTGGTAAATATTTTGATTTCTATTTAATTGAACATTTGTTTAATAACCCATATGATGAAGTATGTGATAATTTAGCATTAAATTTTATAAAACAAGGATTAGATGGTAAGCAAAATTTGATAGGGGGAATAATCAAGTCTAAGATAGTCCTCTTGTTCAAGTTATTGTACCAGTTTTTGAATATGAGAATGAAGATGGATCTATAACATGAGGATTTTTTGAATCTCACTTGAAAGTGGATAACAATGTTGATGGTGTGTTATTAACTATTTTGGCATAGATAATGTTGCCAATGGAGAATGCTAGCACGCAGTTATTATATTATTGTGGCCATGTAGTCCCAATATTGTTATTATTGTGCCTCATAGAATCCCACTATTGTTATTATTGTGCCCTTACATTATTATTGTTATGTTGGCTTTCATTATATTATGACGTCTTAGACTCCTATATATAAAAATGAGGTCTTGTCATTTGTATCATCCAAGAATTGTTCATTTGTGTAATGTAAAGTAGGTTGTCCTCTCGAACAAGCTTATTTCTAAGGTGTTGATCTATATTTTCTATCTTTTTGGGAGATGGTTTCATAGCATTTGGTATGAGAGATTTTCATTCTAGGGTTTCATCACTCCAAACATGTCATCGTGGAATCGCTATAAAGTTTTTTCTAAGATATCTCCGAACAAAAAAAAAACCCATTTGAGATGAAGTCTTGTTGAACCTCACGTCTGAATTTCACATCTTGTTTCACTATACTTTCAGAGATATGATCTGAGGAAGTTAGAGTTTTTGCAAGCTCGAGAATTCCATCTCAAAAAGGTCATTGTTTAATCTTCTCAAAAAAGTTAGAGTTTTTGCAAGCTCGAGAATTCCATCTCAAAAAGGTCATTGTTGAATTTTCTCAAAAATTCTTTTTCTACAAAGTCTGAGAATCCGAAATTAAAACCCATTTTAGTGAGAGACTTGCTCAAGCTTAGGCCTGAATTTTAGATCTTGTTTCATGATATTTTTAGAGATACAGTCCAAGGACGTTAGGGTTTCTGTAGGCTCTCGAATTACATCCCAAACATGTGACCTTGGGAAAATCGTCATAACTTTCCTTTTGAGCATGAGATTGAAGTTTCGTAAGAATTTACCAAAAGAGAACGGCCTGTAGATTTCTATGTATAAGTTTAAGGTCTAAAGCTTGAAACAATGACACGTGACACTTCATACAAGTTCGCTATTCTGAAAAGGTATATAATGAGGTCATCTTGGTAGGTTGTGCATAAATCTTTCTTGTAGAATCAAATTTCGATTAGAATGGTGGCATTAGAAAGATGACTCATAGGGCTACTGCAGGACTCAATTTCAAACCTTAAAGATTTGAAATTACACAAATATAGAAGATTCAAGATCGAGCTCCTAAGATCAAGAAAAAACGAAATAAGGAAGTTTGATGGAAAGGATCTCATAAATTGGATACTACAGATGGAGCAATATTTTGATCTACATGGAGTACAACTATTACATAAGGTACATATTGCTTCTTTATATTTAGATTCAAATCAATTTTTATGGCATAAAGGCCTTTGTTGTAGGTTTGAACCCCGTACAGAAATTACCTGCATATGAATTCTAAAACACAAAAAATAAACAATGCGAGAGAATAACACATAAAACACATATACACAGATATTTGCCCTTGGATCCCAAAACCGGGACTACCAGCATGATTTTTCATTATATTCCTTTCAATGTTACAATACATATTTATACATGCCAAAGCATACAATAGCATGGACCGAAAACCATCGCGTCCAAAACCATGGACCGAAAACCATAGGTAGGTTCGCCCAACCTAATATAGGGTCCAAAAAAAAAATCCTCGAGTGCTACCTTGAACCCGGTAGAGGGGGCTACCCACCCCCCTCAAACCCTCCGGATAGGGGGGGCTGCCACCCCCCCTATGACCCCCTCGCTGTGCAATTAACGCAACCCCAAGGTTCACTACGTGGGTTAGTTGTGGAAAGAATATAACACAACCCAACATTCTCCCACTTATTGTTTTCTTTCCATAGGAGGCCACATGAGAGCTTAGTCATTTTTCTAGCTTGGAAATACCCAATGTTTCTCTACACCAGAAGAACTTCTCAGAGCTCATAGATTTTGTCAATGCATCTGCAGTATTCTTCAAAGTGTCCACCTTTCCTAGAAATACCTTTTTGTCTTCTATCATATCCCTCACACAGTGATATTAAACATTAATGTGCTTTGTCTTTGAATGATAATCACGGTCCTTTGCCAAGAAAATTGCACTTTGGCTATCACAGTCTATCCTTATAACTCCCTGTACTAACCCCATAACTTGGACACAATCTCTGCAACCAAACTTCTTCCTTGCTTGCATGAGTGGCTACCATGTATTTTGCCTTTGTAGTTGATAGTGCCACTACACATTGTTTCTTACTCATTCCAACTCACTGCACCTTCAAAAAGGTTAAGCACATACCCACTTGTAGATCTTCTTTGATCCAAATCTCCAGTCGAGTCTGCATCAACAAAGCCACAGGTATCCAAAAATCTCTCCAATCCTGGTCTTCCTTGGTAGCAAAATCCATAATCACTTGTTCCATGCAAATACCTGAAAACCCGCTTCACTGCTTTCTAATGCTCCTTCCCTTGTTTTGACATAAACCTGCTCAATACTCCTACTGCATGTGTAATGTCTCGTCTAGTACAGACCATTGCATATATTAGACTACTGACTGCACTTCCATATGGAACACGAGACATATCCTCTTCCTCTTCTTGTGTCTTGGGACACTCTTCAGCACATAACTTTATACCCACACGAATAGAAACCTTCACTGGTTTACTATCCTGCATATTAAACCTCTGCAGTATTGTCTCGACATGCTTCCTCTGGTTTAACCACAGCATCCTCTTTGCTTGATTTCTTTTAATTTCCATGCCCAAAATATAGTTTGTAGCTCCAATATCTTTCATGTCGAATTTGGAGGAAAATTGGGTCTTCAAATCCTTGATAATTTCTTTGTCATTTCCAACTAGCAACATATCATCCACATATATGACCAGATAACTAACACGGTCACTAATTAATTTAAAATACACACATTGATCTCCTTTGCTTTTGGTGAAGCCAAGTCCCTGTATAAATGTATCAAATTTCTGATACCACATCCTTGGTGACTGTTTTAACCCATACAAAGACTTCTTTAACTTGCATATGAATTCTTTCTTACCCTTGACCGCAAAGCCTTCATGTTACTTCATGTAGATCTCCTCTTTGAGATCCTCGTGAAGAAGTGATGTCTCCACATCCATCTGTTCTACCTCAAAATAAAAAGTAGCAACAACAGATAAAAGTAATCTAATGGAAGTTACCTTGGCAACAGGAGAAAAAATATCACCAAAATCAATTCCCAGCACCTCGGAATAACCTTCTACTACCAAGCGAACTTTGCATTTCTCCACCTTTCCTTCTGCATTTGTCTTCTTCTTGAACACCCATTTGCTACCAATGGATTTCCTTCCAGTGGGAAACTCCATCAAATCCCAAGCCTCATTTTTGTGCAAAGATGCCATTTTATCAACCATGGCCTCTTTCGAGAGTTTTCCATCCTCTGAATCCACTACTTCCTTCATATTTCTCGGATCATCATCAATAATAGATAAAGAAAAATTTTAACAGAAAGCAAATGGATTATACCTTTCTTGCTACCTTCTTTTTCGAACTGATCTTCTTACACTTGGAGTTTGTGGCTCTTCATCTTCTCATTCCTCCACTGTTGTAGAGTCTGATTCTTCCTCCTTTAGCTCAAACTCTATCTTCTCAGGTTCCTTTGGTTGACTTCATGTTTAATAACATCTTTCACCTCTCTGAACACCACATGTCGGTTGTACACAACCTTCCTTGTTGTTGGTTTCCAAAGCTTATAACCCTTTAAACCATCCTTGTACCTAATAAAGATGCATTTTTCAGATTTACTATCCAACTTGGTTCATTTCTCCTTTGGAACATGTACATATGCATCACATCCAAATACCCTTAGATTTGAAAGAAAGGGTTTCTTACGAGTCCATATCTCATGTGGAGTCTTGTCCTCCAACGCTGATTGAGGTGATTTTTTTACTAGGTAACATGATGTCTCCACAACCTCTGCCTAAAATTCTTGTCCTAACCTAGCACCACTCAGCATGCTTCTTACCCTTTCCATCAATGTCTTGTTCATTCTTTCTGCAACTCCATTTTGTTGAGGTGTATATGGAGTAGTCTTCTGTCGTGTTATACCACACTTGTTATAAAATTCTTCAAATTCCTTACTGCAAAAATCTCCACCATTATCTATCCTCAACACCTTTATCTTTTTTCCTGTCTTGTTTTCCACTAGAGCCTTAAATTCTTTAAACTTGTCAAAGACTTTAGATTTCTTCTTAAGGAAATATATCCATGTATTCCTTGAGAAGTCATCTATAAATGATACATAGTACACAGACTTATCGAGTGATGGAACTTTCACATGTCCAAACACATCACTATGCACAAGCTCTAATATCTATTTCTCCCTCTTACCACTAGAGGGGAAACTCACCCGATCCTGCTTGCCATATACACAATTTTCACAAAAATCAAAATCGAGAGAGCTATTATTAATACCTTCTACCATACCTTTACCATGAAGTATTCGAAGGCCCTTCTCTCCAATATGTCCAGAGACCACTACATTTTCTGCTCCACTTCCAGGAACCACAAAATTGTTCCACCCATCAATAGCAGTGCTACCTTGCAGCTTGTACAGAGTTCCAGTTCGAACTCCCCGCATCAATACGAGTACTCCCTGAACCATCTTGCAAGTATTCTTCTTGAACATTTTTTTTTGTACCTGCATCATCGAGCTTGCTTATAGAAATTAGATTTCTAGCTAATGCAGGAATATGCAGAACACCCGGAAGTTTTTTAACCCTTCCATCTTGCAACTTCAACTTTACTTTTCCACAACCAACGATTATGTCATTCCTATCATCTCCTAATACGACATCTCCACCATCGTATTTATCATACTTGCAGAACCACTCTCTATGGGGATTGAAGTGAAAGGATGCACCTGAGTCAATCAACCATGCCTCATGATCTACATGTGTACTTGAAGAAGCCAAGTACACATCCCCACCTTCATCTGAGGTGGTTTTCACCTTTGTGGAAGCAGCATCATCAGATCCCTTTCCTTTTTTAGGAGCTTTAGATTTACAGTCCCTTTTGTAGTGCCCTTCCTTTCTGCATTTCCAGCACACCACCTTTACAGGTTTTCCTAGAGATTAAGATCTCCCTCTAGATTTAGATCTCCCACTCGTTGACTTATTTTTGTTTCTCTTTTGGGACCGTCCTCGTACAGATAAGGCATCACCATTCTGGCTCTCCATATTTTTCCATCTCATCTCCTCCATTAGCAAGGATGAGACTATTTCATCAAACTGCAAGGAAGTTGCATTGCTACCTATTGAAATAACTAGACTATCCCACGAATCGGGTAGAGAACACAACAAACTGATGCACTTATCTTCATTTGAAATTTTAATATCAACAAAAAATAACTGACTTACCACAATATTAAATGCGTTTAGATGCTCTGTCACCGAGTCTCCATCTTTCATCCTCAAGTTTTAAAACTTTTTCCGTAGGAACACTTTATTCACCAAAGACTTATATTGGTACAAAGTCCCTTACTTGACCCACAAAGCCTTCGTCATAGTTTCCCCCAAAACATTCAACAGTACTGAATCTGAGACACATAATCATATTATGCTATTTTCCTTCCGATCCAACTTCTTCCATTCTTCATCAGACACTCTTGTTGGTTTAGTACCTGCATCTACCATGATCCATTTCTCTTTATCCACCAACACATCCTCCATCTTGAGTTTCCATAACTCAAAACTCTCACCATTAAATTTATCGATCTCTATCTTTCCACTACTCTCCATATTCTTTCACCACGAGAATCGATCTGTTATATCTCCCAGTGAATAGGGTCTACCACAGGCCTAAGTGAAACCCCTCAACAACAAAGGTGTCCCCTTGAAGCCAAAACAACTCTGATTCCAAATGTAGGTTTGAACCCCGTGCAAAAATTACCTGCATACGAATTCTAAAACACAGAAAATAAAAAAATGTGATAGCATAACACATAAAACACATATACACAGAGATTTTCCCATGGATCCAAAAACCAGGACTACTAGCTTGATTTTTCATTATACTCCTTTCAATGTTACAATACATATTTATACATGCCGAAGCATCTAATACCATGGACCGAAAACCATCGTGTCCAAAACCATGGACTGAAAACCATAGGTAGGTTCACCCAACCTAATATAGGGTCCAAAAAAATAGATTTCCCAAGGAATTTCCCTGGACCTCGTGCAAGGGGGCTACTGAGCCCAGTCAAACCCCCCAGACAGGGAGGGCCTTCACCCCACCTGTGACCCCCTCATTGTGCAATCAGCACAACGAAGGGGGGGCTCTACCCCTCCTCTAACCCCCAAGTTCACTACATCAATTAGTCATGGAACCTGGGAGCATCATTACGAGTGCTTCCTAAACCATCTTACAGGTATCCTTCTTGAACACGTTTTTTACCTACATCATCCAGCTTGCTTACAGAAATTAGATTTCTGGTTAATGCAAGAATATGCAGAACACCCGGAAGTGTTCTAACCCTTCCACCTTGCAACTTCAACTTTACTTTTCCACGACCAACGATTCTAGCCTTTCTATCATCCCCTAAGAAGACATCACCACCATCGTATTTATCATACTCGTAGAACCACTGTCTATGGGGAGTGAAGTGAAGGGATGCATCTAAGTCAATCAACCATGCCTCATGATCTACATGTGTACTTGAGAAAGCCAAGTACACATCCCCACCTTCATCTGAGGTGGTTTTCACCTTCACAAAAGTAGCATCATGAGATCCCTTTCCTTTATGAGGAGCTTTAGATTTACAGTTCCTTTTCTAGTGCCCTTCCTTTCCACATTTCCAGCACACCACCTTTATAGGTTTTCCTAAATATTTAGATCTCCCTCTAGATTTAGATCTCCCACTCGATGGCTTATTTTTGTTTCTCTTCTGGGACCATCCTCAGATAGATGAGGCATCACCATTCTAGCTCTCCATATTTTTATGTCTCATCTCCTCCGTCAACAAGGATGTGACTATTTCATCAAATTGCAAGGCAATGGCATTGCTACCTATTGAAATAACCAGACAATCCCACAAATCTGGTAGAGAACACAACAAAGTGATGCACCTATCTTCATCTTAAATTTTAATATCAATAGATAATAACTGACTTACCACAGTATTAAATGTGTTCAAATGCTTTGTCATTGAGTCTCCACCTTTCATCCTTAGGTTATACAACTTTTTTTGTAAGAACACTTTATTCACCAAAGACTTAGGTTGGTACAAATTCCCTAACTTGACCCAAAAAGCCTTCGTCGTAGTTTCCCCCGAAACATTCAATAATATTGAATCTAAGACACACAATTGTATTATGCTCTTTGCCTTCCGATCCAACTTCTTCCATTCTTCATCGGACACTCATGTTGGTTTAGTACTAGGATCTATCACGATCCATTGATCTTTATCCACCAACGGATCCTCCATCTTGAGTTTCCATAACGCAAAACTATGACCATTAAATTTATCAATCTCTATCTTTCCATTACTCGCCATATTCTTTCACCACCAGAATCGATCCCGCAGATCTCCCACTGAATAGGATCTACCACAGACCTGAGCAAAACCCCTTAGCAACAAAGGCATCCCCTTGAAGCCAAAACAAATTTGATTCCAAATGTAGGTTTGAACCTCGTACAGAAATTACCTACATACGAATTTTAAAACACAGAAAATAAATAATGCAAGAGGATAACACACGAAACACATATACACAAAGATTTTCCCCTCGATCCCAAACGGGACTACTAGCTTGCTTTTTCATTATATTCCTTTCAATGTTACAATGCGTATTTATACATGCCGAAGCAACTAATACTGTGGACCAAAAACCATCATGTCCAAAACCATGGACTGAAAACCATAGGTAGGTTTTCCCAACCTAATATAGAGTCCAAAAAAAAAAAATTCCCAAGCCATTGCCTCGAACCCCGTACAGGGGGGCTACCTGACCCCCTCAAACCCCCTAGACAGGGGGGTTTCCACCCCCCCTGTGACCCCCCCGTTGTGCAATCAACGCAACAAAGGGGGGGCTCCGTGCCTCCTCTAACCCCCAATTTCACTACATGGGTTAGTTGTGGAAATAATATAACACAACCCAACATTTGTTATCGTAAACCACTTGTCACTTGGTCAATTTTCACAGAGGAAATGATAACACATTATGAGGATACAAAGAGTAACACCTTCTTTAGCCAATTGATAAATCTCAAACAAAAGGTTTCAATGTTATAGCACATTGAGGACTTACAAAAATTGAATATAAGGATAAATGATATCCCAAAGAAGGAAAGGATTGATGTCTTCATAGGGACTTTAAAGGATAACATTCAACATGAGGTTCGTCTTTGGGAACCTAATTCATTGGAGAAGGCATTTAGGTTGGAAAGAAAAATTGAAAGTGAAATTAAAGAAACAAGGAATCCCACCACTCACAACTATAAATATGGAAGTGTTTTTGCTCATAGCCTTCCACAACCTACCAAGTTCACACCACAAAAATTGGAAGGAAAAATAGAAAAAAGGCTTGGTTATATTTGTGATAGAAAATACACTAAAGGTCATACGTGTGATGAGAAGAAATTATTTTACATAGATGATGGAGAGGAGGAAGAAAATGATAAAGAAACATCAAAATAAGTGAATATAAATAGGAACCAAACTTAGAAAAAGAAGAAATGAATCTGACCATATCTTGTAAAGAATTGACAAGAATTACCACTCCCTTAAACTCACAAGATAGAAGGACATATTAAGAAGAAAAAGGTTCAAGAAGTAAAAGATCACATCAAGAAAAAGGAAATGAATCCGACCATATATTGTAATGCATTGGATGAAATTACCACTCAAACTATTAAGACAAAAGGACATATGAAGAATAAAAAGGTAATAGTGTTGATTGATTCGGGCAATACCCATAATTTTATTCATTATAAGATAGCAAAGGAATTGAATTGCTACCTATATCCAGCACGAGAGTGTCAAGTGATGGTTGTAAGTGGAGGAACCATAAATTTCTCTGGAAAGTGCCACAATATCAAGCTACCCATGGGAGAATATGTATTGAATAACCCAATTATTTCCATTCCAATGGGTGGTGTGTAGGTTTTAACCCAATACAGAAATTACCTGCATACAACTTCTAAAACATAAAAAATAAACAATGCGAGAGCATAACACATAAAACACATATACATAGAGATTTTCTTCTGTAGCCCAAAATTGGGACTACCAGCTTGATTTTTCATTATGTTCATTTCAATGTCACAATACATATTTATACATGTCGAAGCATCCAATACCATGGACTGAAAACCATCGCATCCAAAACCTTGCACCGAAAACCATTGCATCCAAAACCATGTGCGAAAAACATGCACAAAACCATAGGTAGGTCCTCCCAACCTAATATAGAGTCCAAAACAAAAAAAAAAATTGGGGCGCTGCCCTAGACCCCATAGAGTGGGGTTACCTGCTGTTACACTAAAATTTGTCACCATGACTATTTGCAGTTA
>APFE030020152.1:0-40366 GCA_000404065.3 Pinus taeda | reverse complement strand
ATTAACCTGCGTATATACGCGATTATGCAGAAGGAAACCCGCGTATACAAAACAAGCTTTTACTTTACTTAATCTTTCTGATGATGATTGTTAATCTGTGATGCAGAATCAAATAACAGTAACCAGAGACAGTAAAACAGGGCAGAAAGACAGCCACACACAAGAACACAAGATATAAGGTGGATTCCCAATGTGGGTGAAAACCACCTGCTGCAATTCGTCTCTATCTTCTTTTCAATTAGAAACTTATTTTACAATATACTGGTGCAGTCTTTTTACCAGTATGCAGGCTGCAACCTGCAGAGAGCTACAACCCTATCTCGTTTTCCAGGCTCTTTTGGAAGGGAGCTACAACCCCCTTAGCTCTTGCACTAGCCAAGATACTAGTACGTAGGTGCTGGCCTACAGAAGGCTACAACCTTCTCTTTCTTCTAGGGACCACGTTTCATCAATTTTCAGACTGGATCCATGAACATCAAACAATCATCAAGAAATTCTTCATCAACCAAACTCCTTTTCACCAACTAGATCTGAAATCAAGTAGATACTTCTCTGCCAGTTGTACCCAAAACACAGTACCAGAAACCACATAACAGAACCCAGAACACAGCAGCAATAAGCAGAAACAGCTAGATCACAACTTAAAGCATATACGCTATTTCAACAGTCTGTAACTTGCGTGCATACGCATCTGCGTATGGAACAACCTGCGTATACGCGCCTTCACTTCACCTAAACTGCGTGTATTTTGCTTCACTGAACCTGCGTACAGATCTATAAAGGACAACACACTCTTCTAGATATTCAATCACTAATTAACCCAGATTTTCAGAATTATAGATCAAACAAGCGCCACATCTAGCAGATCAAAATCATACAAAGATACTATCATTCACGCTTAAAGATTATGGCCCATGAATAGAACTTATCCTTTCTTTTGCGCTAAGGTTCCTCCTTCCTTCAGATCCAGATCTGCATCACTACCCAATATACCAGCTCTAGCACTTTGTCAGATCTTCAATAATAATTTAGATAGTAATTTGTCACAAGATCTCCTTCCTCTTTTATAGCCTTAGGCCTTCCCCAATACCATGGTCCAAAACCATAACCTTTCAATACCATGAACCCAAAACTAGGTATCAACACATCTGATGAGACGCCATGGTCCAAAACATAGGTTCAAGTTCCAAGATCTAACTGCCATGGACCAAAAGAATGATCCCCAACATATACGGGCTTTTGTAATGTATAACCCGCGTGTATACGCGCTTTCGTCTAGATGAACCTGCGTATATGTCTTTTTCTACTTTCTGAGTGCCTGAACTGAGATTTGATACCAAAGAAGGTTGCCATCAAGGACAACACCTGTGCCATAGCTCCAAACCTGTGCCATAATGCCAACATATTGTGGCCAATTTTTCCTTTGAACATATTTGGTCAAACGTTGGTAAGCTTTCTTTGATGACATTTGGTTAAAAAGGTGGGGAGTCCAAGAGGTGATATTTGACAAAGAAATATTTTCCTCATGGTTCCCTTTGCTCTCCACCTCTCGTGCATTCATGGTGGTCTTGGGCTCCTTGACAACTGACCTGGACCTTCTGTCATATATTATAATACGTTTACATGAAATAAAGGGAACCAAGGTAACGCATCCACAGGGCGTTATTTTTGTTATATAAACATAATTTAATAAATCAAAGTTAAGATTCAAACTCCATGACCATTCACTTATTGGGCCTTTCCTTTGGTTTTTGTACTAAGAATATTTACAAGGCATATTTACAGTATTTACATCTCAAGGTTGTTACAACTCAGCCCACATACTGTACATTAATCAAAATAACCATGTTAACGATGTTATTAACAGTAGTACATAATCTGATTTTATATATCCGAAAGGTCAAAAGCAGGGTATTACATGCACCTTGTTGCAAACAAGGAATGATTGAGTTGCCATGTAGTTATGTTTAAGATAAGTTGTTTGAACTGAAAACAAGTGCAAAGTAGTGATATAAAATAGATAATGTATAATAGATGGGTGTAGAGGTCTTTAAGCAGCTTGCTTTTTTCAGGGCCCTAATTTTGTGATTGAGAATAAAGGAGGGAAGCACCAGTTTCCAAGTCATGGGATCTATTTTACATTGATCTAGCCAGCATGTCGGTTGCTCAAGTGTGCACAGTATTCCTGGTGTGATGCAAGGTCTCATTGGGGAGATGGCAAGGTGATCTTTAATTTATGTCGCACGGTTTTGAAATACTGAGAGCTTGACCCAACTCCCATTAGGGAGATTGAAAGGAAATTGTGAATGTCTATCAAATGGTTTCAATATGGAGATGGGATGAAAAGCAATGTTGAAAAACTTGGGTTAGTGAGACTTGGCAAGTCCAGACTCCAGAGTGTAAGAATTTGGTAAAAAAATTGGTAGTAATGGTTTTTTTTTACTTTTGGGAATTTATTTTCAATGATGCCCATGAAGTTTTCCATTCATGACCTGGGAGTAGGACTCATTGAGTTTAACTAGCCGACAAAGAATCAGATTACTGACTGACTTGAGTTGGGTTGGTGAGGATATGGAAGTTTCTGTCAACTATGGATGAAAAAGAGGCAGCTTGACTCTTTAAATGGGATTGGAGTTGCTTTCCAGAGAAAGGAGCTGTTATAGGTTTCTGTGTTCCGTTGAAAGAAATTTAATATAGATATAAGGCGATATAAGTTTTTGTTTAAAGTTACAGATTGGATCTGTTTCTGGAAAAACTGTATGCAAAAATGCAATTTGTAAGTTTGATGCCTTTATGCCCTTTTCTACCTGTTTTGAATACCAGGTATATTCTTGTGGGATAGTAAAGAAATTTAGGGGCTCGAGGCTATGATATCTGGAAGCTGAGAAAAGCTGAGAATATAATTGACAAATTAAAGCTTGGTGTCTTTCAGCAATGTTGTATGCAACATATGAGTATAGAGGTAATAATCAAGGTAGCCATGGTGTTTGGGTGCCAGTTCGAGTGCTGGTGCAACAATTTTGAAATTGGGGTTTGTCCCTTATTATTATGTTAATTTATAAAATATTTGAATATCTTAAAACAATGGAAAATAACAGAATACAGAAGTAAGAACTTAGAAATGTCAAATTTAAAATTAAAATGCAAAATAATTTTAAATACAATAATGATGATGTGACAATCACATTGATGTTGCCAGATGAACTTTGTTGATTTGATTTTCAAATTTCAGATGGAATGATATGAACGCTAATGCTCTAGTAATAATTTTAATATAAATTATATAAATAACTACAAAACATGGTCAATGACATTTACTCATAAGACATAAATCACTGCCAATCGGTCACTTATCAATACGGGCAATTGAGTCTTCTTGTTCAATATTCTCTACATCCTTAGTGAAGATGCTCTGCAGGTACTTGTCACTCTCAAGTTGTGGCTCTTCTGCTGGGTTTGTAACTATAGGTAGTTCCACAAGGTCTTTTGGTTCATTCTGATTGTCCACTCGCATAGCATCATCTATGAAATGGTCCCGTATTGTAGAAATACCTTTCTTGTATCTGGTAGCTTTTAGGGCAAGAAGATGAAGGATAGTATCCTCTATGAATGCACGGCCAAGTTTTCCACCCCATGGGATCCCAATTGATTGCTTTTCAGTGAATGAATAAAACCATAGATACTCCAATTCCTATCTCACACTGAAAAGTAGTACTTGTGAGAGAATCATATAGCACATTATTGTAGTCCTTGGGCATGTGCACCATGAATTTGTCACTAGTCTATTGGCTCTTTGCCATGATGCTTATCACAAAAAGCCTCAATTGTGCCAAAATCACCTCATCCATGTGAAAATAGGGCAATTTGAGTTTGTATGAGGGATGATTCCTCTGAATCTGGACCATAAATAATTTTTATTGTTGTTGTGAATTCTTTCATAATCACCCTGTCACTAGAAGGAGGCCTCTTCTTTTCTTCCTTCAATATCACATCATTTTGGATTAAAGGGGTAAGATGCCATATGAAGGGGCACGTTCACTTTGTTCTATCATCCATGTATAAATTGTTCTAACTGTGGATATAAGTTGGGATTTCTTTTTCAATCTTTGATGGTTTTTATCTTCACCTGCCTAGAGGCAATGCTTTTATACGTTTCACCTAGACATGGGTTATTTGTATGCACATAGTGGAATATGTCGCATATTGTTTTGATGATGCCTATACAATGCTATGTGACCCTTGTAATAGCCTGTGCATACAAAGGGGTAAGATGCCATATGAAGGGGCGCGTTCACTTTGTTCTATCCAATGTTTTAAAACTTCGACTCCGACTCCGACTCGGTCGAGGGTCGACTCCGACTCCGACTCCGACTTGGTATCGACTCGGCCGGCTCGATTTCAATGACTTGGTCGTTGTAAAAAATACATTAAATATTTATTTTTTATAAAAACACATAATTTTAAAGATTTTCATTCATGTTTCCAAATACACAACATTAGAATATAGATAGAAGACAACATATGATCAAAGTAAGCTCATGAATATATCCATTATATCAAAATGGCACCCAGTGCACTGTCCAATACATACATGATGATGATATAGAGATCAAAACAAAAACACATAACCAAGTAAGCTAGAAATGACGTTTACAACAAAAGTCTGTGACCAGTACCACTGGCTATTGCTAGAGTTGCCAACATCATCTGGCTCAGTGTCACTTGGGAGCAGGAGCGAAAACAAGAGCGGGAGCGACATTTTCAGAAGCTCCTAGTTTGGGAGCGACCCGGAGGAGTTCGACAACCAATGTCACTAACATCAAGGTACATAGAGGGATTGGTGCTCTTGATTAAATACGAGTTCCATACCCTAATACATGACAAAATTCAATGGAAACATTGCAATCCCCCAATTCTGAAATCTTGAAAAACTAATAAGTCTGCTGGATTTTGAATTAAATCTAAAATTCTACTTTCTCCATATGAAATCCAATGAGGTCGGAACCACTCTCAAACATCCTGAGTCATTCCATGGTAATGTTAAAAACTTAAGTAAAAGTCACATTTTCCTTGCCGAACTGGTTCAGAGGCCGGGTTGCAAATTTTTTTCCGGCTCGGACCAACTCGGGTGAGTCGGTTCCGAGCCGGCCGGCTTTTAAAACAATGGTTCTATCATCCATGTATAAATTGTTCTAACTGTGGATATAGGTTGGGGTTTCTTTTTCAATCTTTGATGGTTTTTATCTTCACCTGCCTAGAGGCAATGCTTTTATACGTTTCACCTAGACATGGGTTATTTGTATGCACATAGTGGATTATGTCTCATATTGGTTCGATGATGCCTATACAATGCTATGTGACCCTTGTAATAGCCTGTTATAGCATTCAAACCTGTATGTCTTTTGCTAAGGGGTTCGATCCTGTAGCAGGCTGTTATGGGGTTGATTTGCATAGTGACAGGCACGCTATGGGGTTCAACACCATCATAACAAAGTGGTGACATCCCCATTAACAACACCACCATAACAAACTGGGGACATCTCCATTAACAACACCACAATAACAAAGAGAACATCATTCTAATGCAAATGTCATGCACCAAGATAAAAAGAGTTTTAACATTTTTTCAAATGATTTGTTAGCTCCCTAAATTTTTGCAAACGAGTGGTTGAATATTTGTTGAGCTACATGTTGACCTGCTAAAATGATTGATCATGGAAAAGGATATTCAGTTGGTAGTTTGAATGTTGATATTGCCATAAAAGTCACAGCCATGCTATTACGACTTTCCAAATTTTTGTCTAGCCATCTTTAAAGTTTAAACCTGGATATGTCCAACAAAGTGGTGGCATCCCCATTAACAACATCACCATAACAAACTGGGGACATCCCCATTAACAACACCACAATAACAAAGAGAACATCATTCGAATGCAAATGTCATGCACCAAGATAAAAAGAATTGAACATTTTTTCAAATGATTTGTTAGCTCTCTAAATTTTTGCAAACGAGTGGTTGAATATTTGTTGAGCTACACGTTGACCTGCTAAAATGATTGATCATGGAAAAGGATATTCAGTTGGTAGTTTGAACGTTGATATTGCCATAAAAGTTACAGCCATGGTATTACGACTTTCCAAATTTTTGTCTAGCCATCTTTAAAGTTTAAACCTGGATATGTCCAACATTTGTAGTTTTATGTTACATATGATTTGTCATTGCCATATTGCCGGCCTTGTATGCACATTTTAAAAAGTTATTTATATCATAAGATCTCTTCATTTTTGTTTAGTTTCATTATTGTAATATAGATTCTTATGCTCAACCGCATGCGTTATTGTTATATTAGTTACTTAGACCTTTAATATAGGTTGCAGGGCATGGTCCAATAGTTTGGCTGTAGGATCTGACAAATTATTGGCATTCTAATTTGCCACGTAAAGGTATTTTATTTTCTCAGTGATAATTGCTGTTTAACAGGATTTCAAGATGGCTGCAAAGGTTGATCAGACAGCGGCTGAAAAAAGCCATAACCAGTCTACAGCATCACCTGCCACGACACCAGTAAGGATAGCAAATAGTTCAAAAGTTACTATGCGGGCTGTGAAAGCAGGAGTTAGTTTTGTTATACCCAAGAACAAGTTGTCAGGAGCCATGGTTCCTGTTGGTCGTGGTGGTGGAAAGCTGGAGACAAATGATTCCAAGAAAGACGAGGAGGTCAAGCAGCCACAGAGAAAAACCAAATGGGGTATTGATTTGACACAAGATGCTGCTGTGAAAAGAGGAAGGGCCCTGGCTTATCAGGTGGCGATTCAATCTATCAAATTGTTTGGTCAATCCTTGACATTTTATTGCTGATTAATAACTTCCTTTAAATATTTCGAAGTGATTGGTACAGCTTGTGATGAATTGATTAAACAGAGACGGCAGTGCTTATTTTAATTTCTGATGCTCTAGTTTAAAATTCGACATGCGTGATCTTGGTTTTGTTTGTATTCTTATTTTTCTTTTGTATTTTACAATATCTAGTTTTAGTTTTGGTAATCTTGAAAACCCTTCTTCCCATGACTTTTTACCCATTTCTCTGAATGATAAAATAAAAAGAACTCTCCTCCAGGATACTCCGAACTTATGTTTCTCTAGTGGGCCATGACACTGTAGTATTTCCCTGTGAATTTCTCATGGAAGCCTTCCGATTCCAGGTGGCATTAAGTGATATTACTGCCTGTGTGGTGGTACAAATTTTGAGCAGACTCGTGTGGAGCAAATTTCTGTATTGCTGGAGTCGGGTAATCTGGAGATTGACGATGATGAAGCTACAAGATCACCCTCACCTCCACGAAAGTATGATTCATCTGGGCAAAGGACAAACTCTAGGGAGGTAAGTAACATGAATTACAAAAAATGACATCTGAAAGTAATAGTTGACCCAAGCATCAACATGATGCCTGATCATTAAAGACTATATCTTAACATGCCTGCTTTTGACTGATCCTCAATTATTGTTGGGTCTGAAATCAATGCAGGCAAGGAAGCGAGAACAACTGGACTTGGAAAGGCGTGAAGCTATAGGTATTATACTTCAGATATGCAATTGGTTACTGACTTCTAACTCGTTGTATTGAATAAAAGATTATGCAAGTGGTATGATGTTAAGGTCATGCACTGTGGCTTTTCAGGCGAATGCATGCGCTTGAATCCTAATTACAAACCTCCACCAGGGTACAAGCCTGTTAACAAAGAGGCAAAGATTTACATTCCGGTAAGTTATCTGCACGTGAGCCTAATCAAAATCACGGGAACATTTTAATTTTTTTAGTTTTAAATTTGAGATTTTGTTTGAGAACATGTTGCAACTATTCTATGTTTGGTAAAATAGCATTTGATCTAAAATTGTACAAGATTATTAACTAGATTGTGCCCTTGATAATGGTAATATTAAAAGAGAAGGCCATTATACAGAAGCAGGTCTAGTTGGAAAGTAGGATCCTATTTTGTTTCTGTTTGGTTATAGGCAGTGGACCTATTTTGAGTAGGTATTTCCATAAATTTTATTTATCAACAGTGTACATTTTTCATAAACTATCCAACAGAAATATATCATTATCCACCCTTTGCTATTTTTTCATCTCTCCCTTTCTTCTATAACTTATGCTACATTTTTGTTATCTACGGGAATATATATCATCGAAAATGTATATTTGGACTGAGTTTTGTGATGTCTTACAGCTTAGTTATAGAACTTTAGCAAAGATAATGTTCCATTTGTAGGGATTTTGCACAGGAAAAATAATCCCAGATTACATGTATATTATCCACAGAAGTAATTACTATATTTGAATGGCGTTGGAGTATTCAAATAATTATTCAATTTTGAAGATACAGCTTTTCTTTTTAATGATTGAGAAAATTAGTTAAACCCAATGTATTTACTGTTGAGGCATTGTTGTCACTAATGTCTATGCTTGTTGCAACCTATGTCACAAGGTTTGTCGAACTTTAACCTTGAGGTTCGAATTTTAGCGAACCTTAAATTTTTTTTGAGGTTCGACAAACCTCATCAAACCTCATAGACATTGACCAAGTCCATAGATCAAAACTTATAACTTCATGTCACAGCTCAATCTTGTAATTTATCCTTGTGGTTTCCATGTCTGTGAAAGCATTGTTGATGTTTACTGATGTTGATTTCTCACTATTTTATCCTATTATATATATATATCTATATATAGCAGTAGTCTATAACAGCGACTTTTTGAAAGCTTTCCTGGCGGATTTTTCCGGTCAAAATCCGGCAGCAATTCATTGGAATCCCAAGTTTGATAGCTAGTTTCTGCACAATCAATGGCTCCCAGGGGTTTTCCAGGGCGCTGAATCCAAATATGCAGTTAAAAAACCATTTTAACTGCTAAAAATCAAGATTTAACCTCATTTCTTCCGCCGGATTCCGTCACCGGAATCTCCAAAAAGTCGCATTATAGACAACTCCTATATATATATATAGATGAACCTAATGGCAAACCTCATCAAAAAATTTGAACTCAAACCGAACCTAATCATTGTCGAACCCGGACTCGAACCTGAACCATGTGACATTGGTTGCAACAATATGTTGTAGACTGTAAAATCAGGAAATTTTGTTTCCAATGGTGTATATTTCTCCCCAGGATATTCTAGGTCTGCATATTTCTTTATATCTTATATTTTTATATTTTTTTTCTGGCTTATAGGGCTGACAGGTGGATTCTGACTATGAGCAATTTTTTTTTTGCTTTTTTCTGTACCATACATATGGAGTTTGCTTTTGTGATGGACATATAACTTTGTACTCTTTTTTTTGTCCTTGTATTTGAGTAAGAAGCAATACATCATAGATTGCAATCTAAAAATGTTCCCTTTTTCCCAAGCAACCAGGTTTATAATCACCAAAAAATGAAATTCTGTGTTTCTCATTTATTCCCACAATATCTCTGGAGAGAATTGTCACCTTTCTCTTTGTTTCAGAAAGTACCTGAAATAATGCTGTGTTAGAGCCCTTGGCAGCAAAGGATTAAGGGTATATACTATATACCTATGTAATATTGTTTTTTTTCCTAAGTTTCAAGGGCTGGGGAATTCTGAAGGTAAACCCTAGAATCTTCAGGGCAAGGCTCAAACCCATTACAACAATATACTCGATATGAGCTCAACATGTGACTAGTGGAATTGAATCTGGGTGGGGAGGATAGCGATCATTTCTTCCAACCATTCAAAATAAATCCAATTGACAATACCTCTGTAATATCTATGGAATTCTTCAAATTGTTTTCTAAGGAAAATAACATAATTAAGGATGACTGCTCAAAGTTAAGTTGCCTCTGTAGTTTGCAGGTTGGTTGGAAATTCTTATTGTTTACATGAAGTATAGAAGGAAAATAATTATTTTTAGCTTGCAAAAGAGGTTTTATCTTTTGAATATGTAATTTATTTGTAGATGGCATAGTGCTGTATTTTTTGATGTTAAATATAAATTTCTCTGTGCGAAAACTCTTTTAGATGAGTGCTTATGTAACCTTTTCATAGTTTCTGTTTTACTGCTCTCAAAATTTCATGAATAAATGGCCAGGCTGCTTCATTATCATATTTCTGATCCAAGTCAATCTTTATACAGAACAATGCAGTTCAGAATTGGCCATTCACTCAACAAGATATTTTATCTGCCATCAAAATTTCCGTATTTATCACAATATTGGCAATGAGGGATTGTTAATTTTCTCTGCCATCTGTTGATAACTTAGCTTCAGTTGTCGCTGTCATCATTGGGCTAGGCTTATGGATGTCCCTCATTTGTGGGAAGTTAGAACTGTTTTCAGGCTTTAGTATTTTGGTTATACAAGGGGAAACAAACTGGATGAATTCTGTATGTGCTGTGGCGCATGATGCTGTGATGGACCCTGGAACAATGATTGTGTTCTAAATGTGCAGTGCACAGTATATTTCTGGTTTATCATAGCTATTCACAAATCCAGCATTGCAATTTGTATGGCCAAGCTGCTTAAAGCATCTACTACATCAGGGTCTTGCTTTGGTGGAACTCGAATTTGAAGCTACTGTTACTGCCTGCTAGAAGCCGCCAAATTATATTTGGTAAAAATAATTAGACAACTCAAATAAGCTCATAGCTCTCATTTGTTTACACACCCTAGTCAGACAGGTAAATCTGGACACTCCACACTGCTGTAAGTAGTTGCTAAGTTGTAGAATTAACTAGGCAGTTTTTACCTTAAAAAATTCTGCTAAACATATTGGCATTGTTTCATGCGTATCTGTAGACAAAATTGTATAGATCTTTATTTTAGTTTGGTCAAGATGCACATATATTCTTGTATTTCAGTGACCAGTCCATGGCGGTGCCTAGTCCCTTGTGAGCACTGAAGACTGATGCAGGGATATCAAGGTTATGGTGCTTTGTGATTTTTCTTGACATGTTATTGATTTCTAGCTGGGAGACATTTGCCAGTACCTCTGTTAAGATCTTGTGATCATCATATATTAGAGCTATTTCTCTGGATGCGTTATTGATTCATCCTGCTTGATAAATCCTGTTCCATAAACAACCATAAAAGATCATTCCCACAATTCAAGGAACCTATTTGGCACTCATAGCTTTTGGCCTCCATGCCATTGTGTTCCATTAAATATATAAAATACCTACAACCTTTTTCAACTTCAATGATTGTTGTGAAACTTGTATTGGAAGTTATGTATGCTATGTATTTCTGTGCCCTTTTATAAAGCTATCCCTTGCAAATGCAGAATGAAGTTCCTTGTATCGAATTTTGATTTCATGTACAAGGCATAGGATACTGTTACCCCTTTGGGCAACACAAGAGACCTTTAGTAATAAGTAAATATGTTGGCCAGGAATTATGCTTACATGAGGAACGATCGAGAAATCAGTATATATGTAGGACATTATCACACATTCATCGCTTATAGATATGATGATTATTTGATATTGCTACTTTTGGGTTATTATTAAACAAGTTCTTTCATATAAGGAGTTGTGGTGCAACTCCATTATTTACATCTTGTGCTTCTATTATCATTTTTTTCATGCTGTGAATTGGCCTATATCAATTATTCTATTGTTAATTCTTAACTATTTAGAGTAATTCAATAATTATTTGGAGCAAGAATGTCTACAGAACACATCTCTCAGATTGGCAGCAGGCATGTTGACATATTCACTTTATACAGCTCATATTGATCCCTCTTCAAGCATCAAACAATCATCTGATTGTTTGTAGGTCACCATGAATGGCTCATGAATATTGGTGGCCATATTTGTCAATACATTTATAATTGGATAACAATGCCACTTTTAGAGCATCTTATCCTCAATTTTTGCTAGTTAAATATTTCAGGACAGAAAATATCTTTACTATCTTCATAGGGCCCAAAGTCATGACTACTTAGGGAGATTTGTTAAACACACATGGTGAGCGAAAACAATAAGAAAGATAAATCATGCAGTACATTTTTTATTCACAAATGATGTATATTTATGGTACATTATGTGACCGTTGGGATTCACATCCTAAGGTCTCTTGGACTGCTTTGTCCATTCGGCTTCCACACTAACCATTTAGGATTAGGTGTCCAACATTCCCCCCCTTAATCCGAAGGGTTATGTATGAGTCCAAGAAAAGAGCTGTAATACAAAATGTGCAAAAATACATGGCAGCACTAGGCTGTATGTGCTCTCTGAAATGTTGGTATAAAGGGCGGTGGTTTAAGGATGGCCACCAACACTGGAACGCTTAGTGCAGTTCCCAGAACTCTTCCAAAACTGGCAAGAAGCTAGAGTCTTCTGCTAGAGGAAGTGATCCTATTGTTTTAAAGAGGGAAACCTTCAACCATAAAAGGGAGGTCTCACCCCGCATAAAAGGTAAAACTTCAACCTGAAAAGGGAAGTCTCAACCTGTGATGGTTTAAGGATGACCAACAACTCTGGAATGCTTATGCAATCCCTGGAACTTTTCCAAAACTGGCAAGAAGCTGGAGACTTCTGCTAGAGGAAGTGTTCTCAATTTTGTTCCCAGAACTCTTCCAAAGCTGGCAAGAAGCTAAGTCTTCTGCTAGAGGAAGTGTTCCAGATTGCCTATTGAAGGCATGTTCACGGACATCTGTGTCTTTGGCTACAACTCTGAAACTGGTGTGGCAGGTTCTGGCTCAGGCTCGCTTGATGTGGCTTTGAAGCTTGTAGATGACCATCATTTCCCCCCTGTCAGATACAAGGTGAGAAGATGGATAAAACTCAACTGCAAGACGGTTCAATATTCTGGAACAAGTTCTGACATGTGTTTGGAATATCTTCTTGGTTGTTGATGCCCATTGCCAAGAAGCGATCCATCCTAGATGAATCTTTGTTCTTGCAGGACGTTTGTTGCTGAAGCATCTGTTTGAAGAATGACTAGTTTTATGACATTGCTGACATGGATGAAGATCAAAACAGTGATCTTTCATATGACCAACTCGATCACAGTGTTGGCATTTCGCGATCTGTTGTTGTTGTTGCTGTGGAAGAGGAGCAGAGTCTGGAACAGCTGAAGCTGAACTGTCATGAGGAGCAGGTGAACTGTCATGAATGAATCCAGCACTCTGAAATTGAATGGGCTTGGCATAGTCTGGAATATGAAAGGACAAGTCCTTGTCATATCCAAGACCAGTTCTGTGCTTGTTATGGACAAGTTGTTCCCAAGGTCTGATGATGGGCTTGGGAAGTGCAGACTGAGGTTCTTGCATCTATATGTACAACAACTGCTTTATTTGAATGAACAGGAACATTATTGACTGTTGATGATGGGTGGTTGTCTCAATGTTCTGAACAAAAACAGGTTCAGAATGATGTCGATTTTGATGTAGCTCTTCTTGCTGTAGCTGTGATTCAAGTTGTAAAAAATCTATCTTTTCCTTTGCATTTTGTAGACAGACCTGAATGTCTGTGAGAGAAACTTTGCTGAATTTTAATGTATCATGATTAGAGGAATGTATCAGAGTTTTTAAGAACTCTAATATTTCAGTAATTATAGCCATTTTTCTTCAATGTCACTTAAAAACTGATCACAACTGAGGCAACAACAACAAAAAAATAATATTGTACTATTACTACAAGATCTTGTAAGGGCTTGTCAAGTGGCAACAATGTTGCGAAAATGGTTGATGGAGAAAGACCTGAGTAAGCTGGATGTTACCAAGTTAAACTACAATAAACATTTCTCGTCAAGCTACAATAAACATTAGTACAATTGGGAACATGGTAAATCAACAGTCCACAGTTCGTTTCAAGAATGAACTGGAGCGTAACATCACTATTAAACTGGGATATACCATATAAATGTGAAGATGAGCCCTGTCCTCAACTTCAAACTTCAGAGCATCTGGCTGCTACGGAAATCATGCAAAATCTCTACAAGAAACTTCTCCTAGAATGACTGCCAAAAAATGTCTTCAAAATTTCTTCAAATTCACTTCATAATGCTGATCACTTCACCAAAAATGATAGCGAGGTAAAACCCGCCAAACCCCGAATCCACGCAATATCGATCCATGTACATGCGCAAACTACTTTGCCAATTTACCACTCTAACCAGAGTATTTCACAACAATTTAAGACTGTATTTATTTGGCATTCAAACAGAATTTGAACCACAACTCTGCGCTTTTTCCAACGCTTCCAACAACTATGATGTACACAATTGATTATTGTTTTAACGCGCTCCGCATACCTTTTATTCAAGCAGGAAGTCCCGGCTTTAGAATTAAAATACTATGGCAATAATACTTCTGACTGTCTGTTTTGAGCCAACAATTAAATACAGTTCGAGTAAAAGTCAGCAATAGCACATACTGTATACCAGATATATCTAAGTCCTTATTAAGGCCGCCATTTAATATTCTTAACAAGTAATGGCCACCAGCGCTCAGACTTTTCCATTTCTTGAACTTACAAATAAGAGAACCTCGAACCTGCTAAATGAACCTTGAACTGGATTCCGCACCATACTCTACACAAATGAAAACGGTGTAATATGTTTGATTTCCATGGAAACGTAAGGTGCAGTGCTGATAGAAATTTCAATTTCGGAACTAAACCTTGGATGTTAGCAAGAATGGCAACTCCTGGCACATGGTCAGCATTGGATCATGGCTTTGGAGCTTTATCTATCAATCATGGGTCTTCACCATCATCACCTGAGGGGGGCGGCTTTTGTTCTATTACTGCGAAGGATGCTTCAACGCTGAGGGCTTCACTGAAATTCCCACAAGACATTAAATCCCAACCTACTCTACCTTACCAGTGGGAGCAGTTTCTAGACTTAAAGACAGGGGAATTGTACTGCATAGACCGGAGCATGTGTAAGCAGGCTAGAAATGATCCCAGAGAACTTCTGAGGCTCTCAGAATACTGTTTAAGAGACCATTTAGAAGAGATGTCCACCTTGAAAATAGATGATAAGCCTGCAAATGCCAGTAATAGGTCCTCGGCTCTATTGTATGATTATTCAGAGGAAAAAGATAGTCTCAGTGATATTGAGTCAACCGATGAGGATTCTGATGGTTCAGAAGAGTCCCACCAGATAATTAATCTAGATAAACAAGCCCTTCAGAAACTTGAGTTAGATCACGAGCAAGGCGACCAGGACTCGACTGTACTGGTTGCTACAGGCTGCCGGTGTTGTCTAATGTATTACATGCTCCCAAAGTGCGTCCATAAATGCCAAAAATGTGGCTCTATGGTTCTGCATTTCAACGAGTCTTCCAACAAGCAAAAAGGAAATCTGGGCTGCAAACTAGGTGCCTTTATGTATGATATTATGATTCGTGTTGCTTGAAAAAGAGGGGGAATCCAAGGTGCGCTTCCACTCTTTGATAGACTGAAAAAAAGAAGGAATTAACCCTTTGTACGCTACTTACTCGATTCTCTTCAACAAACTCTTCCATGGCCTGTGCGCGGCGTGCAGTACTGCCTTCTATTAGGCAAGCATTTTCAACAATCCAGCTACACCCTCAACAATGGCGCTCTACACACTGGAGTAGAGGTAGGCGTTGAATCCACGTTTCAAAATCAAACCATAACACAAACCTGGAGTAAAATAACGTAACTGAGATATACCAGACCAGTGTTCAATCCTTCACAATCTTTCACGCAGATATTTGGTACACGTGGGTTATGGATGGCAAGATGTGAGGCCATCATTCAACGTTTCAATAGTGGGTTTGCAGCAGAGGCAGCGCTGGAATAAGGCAGAGGCGTTATGTCAGAACAATAAGGGCAGTGTTGGATAGTACAGCGCTTCAGAAGAGCAGGGCGCAGGTTACGTAGCAGTATGGCAGCGTATGAAGCAGGTAATTGAATATGGAGCAGAGTGCAGGTACAGTGCAGGGATGGCAGAATTAATGGAGCGTTATAGAGGACTAGGCCAGCTCTAGTCAGCACTATTCAAGGAAACTCAGACCAGTTGCTCAGGGAAAATAGGCCACACATCATGGCTTTGAGACCATCTTAAACACACATGGTGAATGAGAGAAAATATGAAAGATAAAGCTTGCATTACATTTTTATTAACAATAGATGTACATTTATAGTACAATATGGTGACCGTTGGGATTCACATCCCAAGGTCCCTTGGACTACTTAGTCTGTTCGGCTTCCACACTAACCCATTTAGGATTAGGTGTCCAACAGTGTGCTCATCTACAATGAGCTTCTTAGTGAGCACGAGGAAGGATTGAAGCTTGTTCCCTACAATATGCCTCGCCAAGTAAGATTGTTCCAGCCATTGAGAGATTTGATCGTGAAATTCATAATGGTTATTTGGAAGATCTCATGACCTATGAAAATATGGCTTTCTAATTTGAGAGATGGGATGACAATGGGAATCTTGTATAGAAAAATAAATTTGATCATTCTCATCAGTGATGCCAAGATAGTGAGGACCTTCCATAACCATCAACGTAGATTGAAGTGCCTCACTGGCTTGACATAAATCTAATGAGAAAGATGCTAAATAATGAAGATCAGAGAGCATGAACTGTCATTGAATGTATTGTTGGGAAAATGATAAGTTGCATGACAATCACCAAAGATGGGGAAATGATTAGATGAGTTTGTTAAAATATCAGATTCCCAGTTTGAAATGAACAGAGACAAACTCATTTGAACAATCTTGCAAACACTTTGATCAATGCAACCAAGTTTTTCATGAGCTAGACATGATGGACCACCCAACTACAACTAGTGAAAAATTGCGCAAGCATCATGGTCATCACATGAATGTAAAAGGGATGCCAACATTGTGAATGTGTGAAACAATTTGGGGCATGGTGAAATTAAAGGAACTTGATTCACGTGAAAGCTTGTGCATTTTTCATCACATAGGAGGATTGTTGGTGTGTTGAGCGAGCATATTTGAAGTACAAGGTCTGCAGGGAGACTAAGGAGCTGATCATGAGACAGAAAATCCAATAAGTATGATTGTGGGAAAAGACAATATTTGAGATTATCAACTTCATAATTCCATGATTTCATGAGGGATGAACATTCCCACCTTGAGTTTGATGCAAGATATGTGCATGAAGACAGAGGTGTTGTGATAGATTTGTGCATTAAGCCATAAGTGAAATTTTGAAAATTTGAGAGATCACATCGAGAATACCAAACATTGTTTACACGTGAATTCACATCGAGTGCAACCATGCAGATAGATGGATTGTGCATGAGAAAAAAGATATAATTGGGTTCTATAGGATTATAAGACTCATGAGGTCCTAACATAACCATCAACGAATGTTGAAGTGCCTCGACTCCTCTACACTTCCCATAAATTTCTAGAATTTCATAATCATATTTTGAAGTTTGAACTAGATCATGCATGGCTTGAGGATGGCTGCTAGTGCTAATCTCAAAATTTCTATAAGGATGGAAGCCATCTCTATCACAAGTTGCACTATATTTTTAGCCTCAACAAACTAACTTGAAGATTTGTCTTCATGTAATAGAAGAGATGATGGGGAATGGGAAGTATGCTCTTTGTTTAAATTGTTTTCAACTTCATCATGGACAACCTTGCTACCTTGTGTCAACTAAGGAGATAGCTCATCGGATGAAGAAGTAAGAGAACATGGAGTATCTCTAACACATGTGGATGCTTTTTGAATGGCATGACACACAAGCGAGTGAAGTGAAGAGGAACTTTCAATATGAATGTCTTCTTTGACTACAGGAAATTCTATATGTGAGTTAGGTATTCATGAGTGATTGTATTGAACGATATTCGAAAGAGTGAGGATTTAGTGAGGAAGATTGATCTCCTATAATCTCTCCTTTTTGTCTCATTCGAGTTCTTGTAGTTTAATTAGCCATAATTTCCATAATTTTCTCCAAAAAACTCGCAATCAATGCACATTAGACCACTAGACATAACATCTTACTTTTACTCATCTCATTAAGAAAAATATAATTAAAGCATGTAAGAAATTATGATAAGAGTTGATTTAAGTAAGCTTGGAGGTGTATTTAGGTCCATATATTTACCCAATTATGAGCCTCATCACCTTCGTGGGTTGAGTTACTAGTCTTGGAATCCCTAGTTGGAGAAACACTTAAGAAGCCTTGTATAAGCTGTGGGTTGAGTTACTAGTCCTTGAAACCTTGGTTGGAAGGAATTCTTTGGAAGCCCTGGAAGGGTTGGACAGAGACCAATATGATGATGGTTTTGGTGATGTTCGACTGGGTGACGAAATCATTGTTTGATGGGTTGAGGTGGATGGTCTTTAGAATCCCTCGATGAGGTTTGATTGATGTGTTCTATGAGATCACATATTCATGCTTGAAATATGGAATGGGGGTGGTTGGATGAAGAGATATTTGGATCAGCCATTCTATGGTCCGGTGGAACATGGAAGTACCATCCCATGTTTGAATTTTGCATTATTAATGAAAGGTTATTTCTCCTTGTATTTCTATGAGCATTTTGATGGATTATATGTGGTCTATGTGCATGTACTTTCATGAGTATCTCTCCTGCTACTATGCTAGTTATGTAAGTGTTTTATGACAGAAACCATGTATGTATTTCATCATGTTTTTACTAGTAATTGAATGATCAATGTATCTATGGCCTAATAGATGGGATGGAAGTTTATGTATCGAGGCATAAATGGTTCTTAGCTATTCACAGCTAAGTATGAGACCCCTATGCTCAGAATTGTTATTTACACCTATAGACTACATATTTGTGATATGCTTGAGGAAATTCCTGTCATGGCTAGTATGGGTCCATTCAAGGTCTTAAAAAAGTATTTTTTTTCGTATTGTCATTTCCATGTTATCTTATTGATTTGAAGAGATGGTTCAACTCTCGGTAGTGACTTGGGCTACGGGCTTGAAAAACTGGCTAAAATCCTGGAATCATTGGCATAACACTGACAATTTTGGTCTCCAGTCACTGGAAGGCAAGCCTGTGAGAGAAACTTTGGGTTTCTGGTCGCACTTATGCCTATAGCATGGGAGCGAATGAGGCTTAAGTTGTCCAAAATATTAGTGGGACTCCAAGGCAAGTTGTATAAAGTATTGGATTGGTTCCTAAGGGTATTGTAGATGATGATAAATATTTGTATGGTGTTTTTTTGTTGGTTCCACTTCCTTAACTTGACTTAGGAGGTCGAATAATATCATAGTGGCCTCTTGTCTCATGTTTACCTCGGCTGGCAAGTTGCTTTGATAGATTTGGGAGGAGGGTGTGACAAAACATTTGTTGTGTTCTTAAATTATTTTCTTGTCATTCTTCTAATTTAAAGGTGACATGTATACTTTCGGAGTTCAATAGATCGGGTTTGCAACTCTTTTATTCATTATATTCTCTAGTATTTTAGAAAAATATTCTAATGAATGATCACCCATCTGCACATATTATAGAACACAAGTTTGTTTTATCATTCAAGGGGAAACTAGGCCCCGTATGGTCTTCCTACCGGAACATGAAGTAATATATTCTTCCTCTACCTCAACCATGGCCTCAACCTCATCTATTAAATCCTCCTCTTCATCCACCAACTCCTCTACCTTGAGAGCCATTTTCTCTACCTCCTTGTGTTATTGGATCCTTAAACTAATCAGCTACCTATGTATGATATGTAGTATGATAATCAATCTTGTTTCTCACATTAAACTAATATGCCTAAGTGGAAAATTAGGGGAATTTTGAGGTCTAAAATGGGCCTCCTATGGAAATTATAAAATAATAGCGGAAATAATAAAACAAGAGTAGATTACTTCATCAAATTTTAGAGGGAAAAAGAAGAAACTATTTTTTTAACTTGTATTTTCAACTTTTCTCCCTAAGGGTTTACTCAAGTTTCGAATGGAAACACTCGTTGGATACAAAATTTGATTCCTCATCCAAGGAGTACCCATGTTGCATACTTTTTATGGACCCTACTACATGAAAAATAATAAATACATGAAAAACGTGATTGCAATCACATGTTTTCATGTATTTCTCATTTTTCGTGTAGCAGGGTCCATCGAAAGTATGCAACATGGGTGCTCCTTGGATGAGGAATCAATTTTTTCTCCAGCTAGTACTCTCGCTCAAAATTTGAGTAAAACCTTAGGGAGATAAGTTAAAAATATGAGTTGAAAAAGTAGTTTTATTATCATATTAATTTGTAATATTTTTAATTTTTTACTCCAAAAATGGTGAATCATCCCCCATGGTTGACATCATCATCTTGAATCATATTGGCTCTTATAAAGTGTTTTTATGTTGTAAATTTTTCTTTGGAGGCCCATTTTAGACTTCAAAAGTCCCCTAATGTGGGTTTTGTCTTCACATATGGCACAACACTTAGGTTTTTCATCTCTTAAATTGAATTGGCACTCTCTTCTAGTATGAATCTATGAAAATTGGCATATTTCATAGTATATATCTATTTGAATGCGATGGACTTCCTAATGAAAATAGTCCAAAAATTTAATATTATCCTTTATGTTCCCTTTAGTTCTACATTTGGTGTAGAATAAACCAAATTTTTGCAATGAAAAACTTAGTAGGGACTACTCAAAATACCCAATTTTCTCTTCTATTATTTTATTAGTCGACACAAAAGTCAACTACCAATCATCATCTATTTCAATGCATTGGCCCTTTTTTAATGCTTCCTTGCATGATGTAATTTCATGCATTCCTAATGGCCTTCATATTTTCTGTAGTAACCCAATAACATACCATCAAACCAGCAAAGCTTCATCAATGTTGTATGGGATTTGACATAACAAATCCTTAAATATTTTTTCATATTCTCCTATTAATTTATATGATATTCATTTAATCTCTTTCAATTTTTGTGTTACAATATGTTTAACATCTTGGGCTTTAAAGGAGGAAAGGAAACTATTTTTTATGTATGTCTTACTTTTAGCCTGGTTATATATTAAATTCATGAACCATGTCATAGCTCTTTTCTAAAGAGATGCTACAAATTTGGTCATTTGCTTGTCTTCGTCTTTAACATCAATGACTGCCCAAAATTTTTCACAAATGAACCAATGTTTTTTAGGATATTCATCTCCCTCATAGAGGGGGATACGACTCAATCACATATTTATTTGGGAAGGTCTATCATTTAATGTTTTCTTTGGACTTGTGTGTTATGTTGAAAAAACTCAAATATTTCTCAAATAATTCAGTTGGTTGAATAGTCTCACCTAGAATGTCAATATCAACACTGAGAGTCTAATTGACTCATGTGTTTGTCAACTCTAATTTAAAGGCATTCAGGGATTTATGAGGTCTAAAATAAGCCTCGTAAGAAAAATGTACAACCAAACTAAACTTTATATGAACCAATAGGATTCAAGATGATGATGTCAACCATGGGGGATGATTCACCATTTTTGGAGTAAAAAAGTAAAAAGATTAATAAATAATAAAATAATAAAACTACTTTTTCAACTCGTATTTTTAACTTATCTCCTTGAGGTTTTACTCAAATTTCGAGTGGGGGTACTCGTTGGATGCAAAAATTAATTCCGCATCTAAAGAGTACCCATGTTGCATACTTTCGATGGACCTTGCTACAAAAAAACTGAGAAATACATGAAAAAACGTGATTGCAATCACACTTTTCATGTATTTCTCACTTTTCCTGTAGTAGGGTCCATCGAAAGTATGCAACATGGGTACTCCTTAGATGAGGAATCAAAATATGCATCCAATGAGTGATTTTGCTCAAAATTTGAGTAAACCCATAGGGAGATAAGTTGAAGATACTAGTTGAAAAAAATAGTTTTTTCTATTTTCCCTCTAAAATTTGATGATGTCATCTAATTTTATTTTATTATTTCCACTATTATTTTATAATTTCCTTAGGAGGCCCATTTTGGACCTCAAAACTCCCTAATGTATCAACTAACAAATTATTTGTATATCAATCGATATTTGTAAACTTTAAAGAACACTACAATATGTAATGAGTTAAATTATATTTAGTGACACTTCTAAGTCAAAGAAATTATGTTTAGGAAGAATAAAACAAAAATTTTAATCTATTCACACAAGATTCAATTGAAATCACTTTAACTTGAGTTAAGATATCTTCAAACTGTGTATATCCAAATATCTCTCTGTTGACGGTGTTGGACCTGCCAACATGTAAGGGGATCTCCCCAGTAAGAAGTCCTAATTATACCTTAGACTGTTTGGTGTAGTGATCTGAAAATGAAGATCTTAGATTACTTTTGAGTAGTTACAGAAACATAATAGACAACACACATAACACAACAAATTTAATATGGAGTTCACCCAAAACTCTTGCGCTACGTCTCCTAGTCCAGCCTTCAGTGGTGGCCTCTCTATTATGTCTTCAAGAACAAAGTTTTACAAAGTATGAGCTCAAAATGAGTCTCAACAAAAAAAATACAAACAACATGAGTTTTGCTTGAATTCCTCAAGCTTCTATGAATACATAGACTCTTTCTTTCACTCTCTATCTCTGTTTTCTCTCTGTCTCAGAACTGCCTCCTCTGTCTCTATTAGTCTGTGGCTTTAAAGCCAATCGACACTATCTGTTTGTTTCCCCTTCTCGGGCTCTATGGCTCCCAACCTCTGCCCACTCGAATCCCCTTCTGAGTGTTAGCAATCATGGCATAACATCTTCAGGGGAGGTTGCCACTTGTTTCACAATGTAAGGGACCATCGGGCCTTTGGAATCCCCAAGAATAGTGTTCTCTATTTACACAAAGAGATACACAAAAAACACGGGAAAACTCCGCCAAATCTCTATTTATCGGACTTCAAACATTATGAATTTTGCCCTATATTCCATCTAGTCCACCTGTAATTTCTTATCGCAAGTCGCAAATGCTCATTCCGTGGTTTCCCCTTTGTATTGGGAAAATCCATTAAAACACTGAAAATATCACAAAATGGCTTTATGGTGGACTTGAAATGTTATACATTTGCATTTATAAACCCTTTTGGGTCTAGTTTAATCGCATTGGCGCATTCCTTTCGGTTCATAATTCCATCGGGTCTAGCCATCACATCGCATATCTGTAATGGCCTCACTCCATTATAATGCTCTGATGTGATATTGTGATGTGATTGATCGCAATCGCATATCGCATAGACCACTGGGCCGTTTGGTAAGCGCTCCTTGTATTTGCCGACTGCGATATCACGCGTTAACCTGGGCCATCGATCTACGCGCTTGATCGACGGTCCTCATTGACCCGCATTGATCGCGATTGCAACTGTCATCACTAATTGTGATTTGTCGATTAGATCTGGACCGTTGATCGGCCAGATCTAACGGCTCTTGTGCATCGCTACCGATAACCTATTTTTCCACTGTTTCCTTGTGTTTTTTGCTACTGATAGTGTAATCCACCATTTCTAGGAGTTCTTTTGCTATAGTTTTGATCTCTTAGAAGATTTTTGAAGACTTAGAGGGTCTTTGGATCCATTTTGGATCACGCCTTCCTACTGAAAAGCGTTTGGACCACCAAAAGTTGGTTTTGAAGCATCAATCAAGTGAGGATATAGCTTCCTCACTTGTCCAATTTCTATCCATCATGCACTGCTTGGTTTTGAACCTTTGAGTTTGATTCTGAGGTACTCAACATCCCCTCTAAGTGTAGGTCTCACCTTCCTGTCGAGAACTGTATCTTCCTGCAACTCACTGAGATATTTAGGCAACAGATCATCAATAGAAGGTAATTGAGTTTGCTCTTCAGGATCTTCAATCAATGAAGGTTCAAACGGTTTCAAGTTTTCTGCGTTAACTACTGAATACATATGCATGTAAGCTAGAAAATCAAAGAGAAAAGCATTCTCACCAATTTTCTCAAGTATCTTGAAAGGCCCATACCTTATTGGCTTCAACTTCTTTCCTTCACCTTTCATTCTGTCTTTGCTAATGTACAACCAGACTTGATCACCAACTTGGAAGCTATGCTCAATTCAATGCTTATCATGCCTTACCTTATAATTGGCCTGGCCCTTTTCCAGCTATTCCTGCACTGCTTGGTGAATTTCTTAGATCGGTTCAATGAACTTGGTTTCTTTGTCCACATCATTGTGTCCATTAATCACTATGTATTTTCCAAAGACAAAATCCAAGGATGAATTTGGTGTAAAACCAAAACAAGTCCTTAAAGGATATCTTTGTGTAGAAGAGTGCTTAGCATGGTTGTAAACATGTTGCACATAACAAAAACGTTCATCCGAAAGCTTGGGATGCTTGCTGCAATAACCTCTGAGAAACTGGATCATTGTCCTGTTGATCTTCTTTAGTCTGGTGTCTATTAATTCCCACAGGCTTGACCAAAACTTCCCAACAAGTCGGGAATCTCGATTAGATACAATGGAAGTGGGTAACCCAAAATGAACCCAGACATGTTGAAAGAACAACTTCGCTATTTGTTCAACTGTAATCTACTTACTACAAGCTATTAAAATACACATTTTGTTGAACCTATCCACAATAACATATAAATAGTCATGACCTTTTCTAGATTTTTTCAATCCCCCAACAAAGTCCATGGAAACACTTTCCCAAGGATGAGAAGGAACTAGAAGTGGAGTGTACAAGCCTAATTTTCTATTGCTAGGCTTGCTTTTAGCTCACATGGTACACCCTTTAATATATCTAAAAACTATTGCATGCATTCTTGGCCAATAGCAGAACCTTTGCACCTGTGGAACTATTTTACTTACACCAAAATGACCTCATATAAGAGAAATATGTGCTTCCCAAATTATGTTAACTCTTTCAGTTTGTGGAATACGTAACTTTCCCAAATGAGACAAGAGTTGGCCTTTAACATAATAATCCAATTCTTCTGATTGTTTTCCATGACTTAAAGTTGCATATGCATCTTTAAAATCTATATCTTAAGCATATTGTTCAATGCAGCTTTCATGCATTACTGAGTTATGCTTAAGTATAGCAGATGCATTTATGATTGGTCTGGATAGCATGTCTGCAACTTTATTGTGTATGCCCTTCTTATATCTGATGACTAGATGAAACTGCTGTAGAAAACCCATCCACCTATAGTGTCTTGATTGCTGCAATTTAGTTTTTGAGTGCAAATATTGAAGTGGTTGATGGTGTGTATGGATGATTGTTTCTTTGCCCATTAAGTAATGTTTCCACTTTTTCACACTTTGTACTAATTCATGCCATTCTTTATCATATGTGGGATAATTAACTACTGCAGAATTGAATGTCTCAGAATGATAACATATGGGTTTATCGTGTTGCATCAACACTGCTCCCATGGCATAGTCACTGGCATCTGTTTCAATCTCAAATGCACGTTGAAGATATGGTAGTGGTAGTACTGGTGCTGTACTAATTTTTTCTTTTAAGGTGTCAAAGGCTTTCTGATGTTTGCCTCCCCACTAAAACACCTTGTTCAATCATGTTAAAGCATGTAAGGGTGTTGCAATTAAGGAAAAGTTAGCAATAAACTTTCTCCAATATTGTGCTGCTCCTAGGGAGCTCCTAACTTCTGTAGTAGATTTGGGTTTAGGCCAGTTCACAATGACTTCAACCTTAGAGGGATCTATCCTCAATTCACCACCCCTTACAATATGACCCAAATAATTTAAAGATGTTTTGCGAGATTCACATTTTTATAACTTAACATAGAGATTTTCTCTTTTCAAAAAATCTAGAGTCTGCTTTACATGCTTCAAATGTTCTTCCCATGTTTTACTGAAAACAAGAATGCCATCTTAATATACAATCACAAAATCATCAATAAAAGGCCTGCATACATCATTCATAACTCTAACGAAAGTGGCAAGAGAATTAGTTAACCCAAAAGGCATAACCAACCATTCATACAGCCCTTGCTTTGTTTTGAAAGCAATCTTCCATGCATCTTGTTCTGCAACTTTGAAATGATGATAGCCACTACGCAAGTCCAACTTGGAAAAGTAAACTACTTTTTTCAACTGATCCAATAGATCATCAATGCGAGGAAGAGGATAACGATTTTTGATCGCTATTTTTTTCAGTGCTCTGTAATCAATGCACATCCTCCAAGAACCATCTTTTTTTCTCACCAACACAATTGGAGATCCACATGGTGATGTGCTTGGTCTTATGAACCCTTTCTTGAGTAGCTCTTGTACGTGCTTCTTTATCTCTGCATTCTCTAAAGTGGATAACCTGTACATTCAGATGTTAGGCAATGGAGCATCTCGCTGCAAATGAATATCATGTACAATTTCCCTTTTGGGTGGTAGACATTTAGGTTCTTGAAATAGGATATCATATTCAAAAAGAACTTTTTCTAAATCAGCTTTATGTTTAGCATCACAACCCTCAAATATATTGGCTTTATCAGGGTTCTTTTCCTTTACAACCATTAGTAAAAATTTCTTGCATGGATTTACAATTCTTTTCATCTGCCTTGAGTTTATGAGAGAGTAATTATTTTTTAGTTTTTGAGCTCTTAAAATATATTCTATTCCATCTTTGGTGAGTTGATACTTATTTTCAGCTCTATAGAAAATGGCTTTTCTATCATACTAGTAAGTACTTCCTAAAACAACACCACATATATCCAAGGGAATTATATCTAACTTAACCTCATATACAAATGTTGACCCAATAGCAAACCTAAGTTTACATTGTCTAGTCACTTGTAGCTTTGCTTTATCACATACCCAACAAATGGATATGGCTTCTTGTGAGGTGTGGTTAGTAATCCCAACTTCTTTACAATTGCTTCAGAAATCAAGTTTACTTGCGATCCACTATCAAATAAAGTATCAATCCTTTGATGCTTGGAAATAACTCTAATATGAAAAAGCTCATGTCTTTTCCTCTCATTTTCCTCATTATCAATAGATTGTGCAAAATTACTAGTAGATGCTTCAAAAGTTTTACCTTTTATGCCTGTGGCTATGACTATTGTTTAATCACCTGATTCTAACCCCATATCTTTTTGAATAGCAACAACAATCTTCTTTTTCTTTCCATCGAACTTCTTGGGTTTTAGCTCTAGATGCAAAGACCAGCAATGTGCATCATCATGTCCATTCTTCCTGTAGTGATTGCATGAAGGTTTGTCTTTCTGTATAGCGTTTGCCTTCCTCTCTTCCATTTTTGCTTCTTCTTTTCCTTGTTCTTGCTTGCAGTGGGTTTTGATGATCCCCCAATATCTGGGTTCACATTCTTGCGTCTAGCCTCTACATGTGTAGCCTGAAATGATACCTCATCTATGCTAGTAGGCTTAAACATGAGAATGGTGTGCCTCAAATAGCTATGCAAACCACCTATATACTTCAAAAGAGTTTCAAGTGAGTCTAGAGAAAAATTAAAGGTCTTTTTAATTCTTGGGTATAGCTTTGTACACTTTTCCCCTTTAATCGGTGAAGAGTTTGCCAACTCATCGTTGCTTGCTACATATACGTTAGTGGATAGAACTGTTTTTTAAGGGTAGAAACAAATTCACTCCAAGTAGAAAGAGTTTTACTATTCTTCTTCAAATCAGCTTATGTCCTGCCTTCCCACCACACTAGGGCAGTTCCTCCAAGGTAAAGGTTGGCTAGACGAATCTTTCTCCTTTCTGAATCAATGTTCTACACCCTACAATATACATCGATCTATCTAATCTAGTTATCTAGTTTTTCTGCATTTAATTCTCCATCATAGATTGGCAAATCAAAATTTTACATCTAATTTAATCACATAAGTCTTCTCCTTTTTCTTCTCAGGGATAGGAGATGAGGATGATGGAGGAGATGGTGGAGGAGATAAGGGAGGGGGCTTTTCCCCTTTCCCTTTGACCTCTGGGGCATCTAGAGAAGGTTCTTATGCTCCTTTATCTTGTTTTGAGGTTGAAGTACTTTAACCTCGACCTTTCCTGAATTCTCGATACATCTCTTCTACCATGTCTTTCATGGTCAAGAAATTGTCCATGAACTAAGATTCTGATTCCATGTGAGTTTCTTCTGCCATTCTTCTTCTAGGATAGACTCTTCTAATTTCTAGGTTGGCCTCAACAAGTTCTCCTTTTCCCAGTTTGAGCTTTGACCTAGTTAGCATTCAAAAAGTCCAGCATAAGCTTATCTAAACTTAACAATCTGAAAACCAAAAGTTCTCATACCACTTGATCTGAAAATGAAGATCTTATATTACTTTTAAGGTATTACACACTCATGTGCATGGATTTGCCTATACTACTTAGTGAAATGGACCGATAAGATTGTGAATAATATAGACAATTGAGCAGTTAGAGAAACATAATAGACAACACACATAACACAACAAATTTAATATGGAGTTTACCTAAAACTCTTGGGCTACGTATCCTAGTCTAGCCTTCAGTGGTGGCCTCTCTATTATGTCTTCAAGAATAAAGTTTTACAAAGTGTGATTTCAAAATGAGTCTCAACACTACAAATACAAACAACAAGAGTTTTTCTTGAATTCCTCAAGCCTCTCTGAGTACACAGACTCTTTCTTTCACTCTCTATCTCTGATTTCTCTCTGTCTCAGTACTACCCCATTGTCTCTGTCATTTTGTGGCTTTAAAGCCAATCGGAGTTGTCTATTCATTTCCCCTTCTTGGTCTCTCTATCTCCTAGCCTCTATCCACTCGTATCCCCTTCTGAGCATTAGCAATCATGGCATAATGTCTTCATGGGAGGTGCCCACCTGTTTTGCAAAAGAAGGGACCATTAGGCCTTTGAAATCCCCAAGAATAGTGTTCTTTGTTTACACAGAGAGATACACAAAAAAAACAGGAAAACTCCACCAAATCTTTGTTTATCAGACTTCAAACATTATGAATTTCGCCCTATATTCCATTGGGTCTACCTGTAATCGCTTATCGCAATTTGCAAATGCCTGTTTTGTCGTTTCGCCTTTGTATTTGAAAAATCCATTAAAACAATGAAAATATCGCAAAATGGCTTTATAGCGGACTTGAAATTTATACATTTTCATATATAAACCCTTTCGGATATGGTTTTATCACATCGGTGCATTCCACTGCTTTTCATTTATTTAACGAAAACGAAAAAATACATAGAAAAATGTTGTTTTACGTTACTCAAAATATATTAAATTTGGTTCATAATTCTATCGGTCTAGCCCTCGCATCGCATATTTGTAACAGCCCTGCTCCTTTGTAATGCTCCGATGTGAAATTGTGATCTGATTGATAGCAATCGTATATCACATAGATCCCTGGGCTGTTTGGTAAATTCTCCTTGTATTTGCTGATTGGGATATTGTGCATTAACCTGGGCTGTCGATCTACACGTTTGGTTGAAAATCCTCGTTGACCCGTGCTAATCGCAATCGCAACTATCATGTGATAGCCTCTGATTGCCTCTACCTATCACCACTGAATGCGATGTGCCAATCGGATCCGGATCATTGATTGGCCAGATTCGATGGCTTCTGTGCATCGTTGCCGATAACCTATTTTTCCACTGCTTACTTGTGTTTTTGGCTACTGATAGTGTAATCCACCTGTTAGGTTACTATACCAATAGGTTTCATCTTTCATGATTGACAGTGGAAGGGCTAAATATGTTCATCATTGCAGGCTGCAAAGGTTCCATATTTTGTGTACATGCTATGAAAATTAAAAAATGAAAAGAGGGTATGCCTTAAAAGAATAATCAAAAGGCAAGAAAATCAAATGGTCAAGAGAAAAGTGAAAATGAACCCCAAACTAAAGACCAGGAAAGTGGCCAGTCAAAATGCCACTACTATCTTTTGGGCAGTATCATGGTCCACAAATATTGCTGCTCATCATACTTGATGGATGGCCCAATAGTCTAAACTGGACCATGCCATGTTTAAATTGCTTGCTGCAGAATAGAGAATGTTCCCTGTCCAAACAGCTCAAGCTTGGCAGATGACTAGCTAGGTAGAGAAATGAAGGTGCCCAACTGCTTAATCTTGGTCCTTGGAATAAATAAGGGTACATTTTAGATAGGAGGGAAGTCAAAATAAAAAGAGGACAATCAGGGTCTGCTAATTCAAGTGCACCCACTTCAAAAAAGAAGGAAAAAATGTTAGGATTACTAGGATGGGTAAGTAGTGCAAGGTTGCAAAACTGGAGAGCCATCACCAATTGGCTTATTAAGTGCAAACACTCATGCCACTCAGGGTATTGGCACCAAAAGCAGAGAGTGGAGGACAAGCATTGGAAGCATGTCTAATTTCCCCATTTTCCCCAAAACATCATTTACTAACACCCCCAAGGGCCTTGAGATCTACTCAAGTGTCCAGTTCCACTTCACTTCATGGTAAGCTAATGGGTCAAGCCATGAAGTTTAAGCATGAAAAGAAGCCACATTTTTTGTGTAAAAAATCTTTTCTATCATTTCATTCATCTTCAAATTCCTAAGTTTTACCTCTTAGAACTTAGCTTTACCCCTTCATTCACCTCACAAAGCCATATTTACCACTAATGTACTATTTAGCTCCCTAAATCCCTCCTTCCCTAATTCTATTAGAATCTATGAAAAATTTCCCAAAACAATATGTATAAATACCCTCCCCCTAGCATTATAGCTATATAACCCTTCCTTGGGGAAATATCAACCTATCAGGGGTTGGTATTAGCACCTTTTGTCCCTAGACTATGGTTGTTATCAAGAAACTATGGTTAAATGTCAAAAAATCCAAAACCCCGCCATCGTTAAACTCATTTACCCCTTTATCCGCCCAAATTTCATTTTATTATAAAGTTTTTTAATTAAAACATTTTTAATAAAGTGTGCGCCTAAACCATAAACCCAAATCCTAAAGTTTTCTACCCCCCGTGCCTAATTTAATTAAATCTATTTAAAATACTGGGCAGGTCCCCATTACCTTAACGCGCCGTCACATCGGGTCTACCGCCCACCGCCCAATCATCGACCCCGCCCATCTAACAGTGGGCGGTCATACTTGTGGAGAAGTCACCCGACCTTTTGCGTCTGAGGGATTGGCGGTATTGCCGTTGTACCCCCACCACGCGTCAGCCTCCCGCTATGTTCGCTGCCCCCCTCCCCCTCAATACTGTTTACCGCCCTCAGGCCTTCTGGGGAAACCGCTTACCGCCTCCTCCCGCGCTGACATCACGCCCTCATCAGCGTGATGTCACCCCTCCTTTTCTGCCACCATGCCTCCACGTCACATCCGTGTCACTTGTCCGCCTGTCCACCCTGCCACTGTGTCACTGCCACCTGGGCACCCACGTCAGCTGCCACATCACCCTTCCGTACCCGGGGCCCATGATGACGTTGACATGACGTCATCACCAAAAAGGTGCCAAAGGGCCAAAAATGCATAAAAAGACGAGAATTAACCGATATTTGTCATTGTTTTTCATTATTTCCGGAGCTCCTCTACATGCGAAAACGACTTGCAACAATCAAAACACAAATTTCACCCACCAAAGTTGTTGCCGCCCTCATTATCGACTCGAGTACCTGTCATTCGTCTGGTTCAACGCCTCCTATGCCATAAAAACCAGGTATTTGCCGCAGGCCACCTTCTTTACCCACTATTCTCCTTTGTTCTCCTAGTTTCCTGCATAAAAACTCTGCTAAAAGCTCCCCATTGATAAATTGGCCACTGAAATTTACTTAAGAAGCTAGTTAAACCCCTGCGCGACAAAACTCTGGAAGAAACCCGTGCCACTCTGTAAAATTCACCATAAAAGCAATTGAAGGAGCAGAGCTACCGACTAAAAAACAAACTCAGCAGTCTCCTCACTCTTGTTACAAGAAATTCCCTGGGAACCAGCTAATTAGCTCAAGCACACTCTGGTTCTTCAAAAACAGAGTGCCCCACAGTTCATTAAAACTTGCAAGAGCCTCCTTACACTGTCAAGCTGCTCACTGCCAAACAGAAATTAGCAAGCATTCCTCAGCATTTGTACCAAACTTGAAAATCCAGTAAAACATTCAGTTAAAACCAGACATGGCCACTCCAGCTGCTCTGGATGTAGCTCCTGTGAATCCACCTAGTAAAGAACTGGAATCTATGCCACTGGTGGACAGTGATTTCCTCATGACAGACTTTGTGGCAGAGAGGAATCACTTACAAACTTTCTGTCAGCTAAGGAACAACCACTTGGACAACAGTGACATGTATGGCATCTGGGAATCCAATCTGCCCACCTACTTCCTACCTTCTGTGAAAATTTATCCTGAAGTCATTCACCTCTGTGCAGAAAACTATGACCAGAAGCTCAGATCTGTGAAGTCTCCATCTGGGAGCATCCTCTTCTACATAACACCAGATTCCATCAAAAAAATGCTAAACTACAAGCAAACCAAGCTGCTATACCCCTTCTCCATTAAGTACTTGCTGGATGAGGGCTCCAAGCTCTCTAGCACAGACATAGCTGCAATAGCCAGGAAATTCATAAAGGCAGACTGCCAACCTTCTGGGCCACCTCCTTTTTCTTATGCAGATTTCAATGAGGTAGGCAAGCTGCTGGTGGATATGCTAACCTCTGTGCTAGGGTTCACTACAAATGAGCATGTTGATGAGACTGTGCTGGTCATGCTGTCTGCATATAGCCTTGAGAAAACCCCTGCTATGAAGTACAATTATGCCAAATATATTGCCAATAAGATACATGACCAATTTTCAAGATTGAATAGGGAGACAATATTTAAGTATTCATCATAAATCTACCACCTATTCATGTATTATCAAACAGATTTCTTCCAGTGCCCAATCAAGAAGCTAGACTCACAAGGTGAGAGGAGGTCTGTTATTTTCTGGTCTTCAGTCTTCCACCAAGTCCAGAATTCCCCCTACTCATACTGTGAATTTATTGACCAGTTTGTGTATCCAGTCACATGCCTCTTAAAGAGGACTCCTCCTGCCAGATTGTCCAAGGATATGCAGAAAATCTTGCAGCTATCCAAGAGTTACAAGATAGGTGATTGGTACTTGTACCAAAATCACACAGTCATCAGAATCTATGGTTGTGAGCTTTGTCCCTACAGGCTCCCAAAATATGTACCTATGAGGTTGTTTGCCCTGGAATACTATAAACAACTTATAAATTCTGATCTGACACACTTCCACAGTGCCAAGAAGAAAGCCAACCTAAAGTTCAGAGACCACCTAGGCCCATTTGTCATGAATAAGAAAGATGGTTGGCAAGAAGCTGATCAAATACTAGGCAACAGCTCAAACTCAAAAAAAGCTTCTGGTGGGTCCCTTATGACCCTGAAGGTTTCATCAGTGCTAAGAGGGTCAAGTATAGGCTGCTAGCCTATAAGCATTGCCCATACCCACAAATACAACACTTTGCCAACCAAGATGAATGGGTACCTGAATCAATAGTAGAGGAATTGACTCAGGAAGAAAAAATGGAGCACACTGTGAAAGATTTGGAAAAAACTCTTGACTTGGATTCTTGTCAACAGGTCTTGTTCAAACAACCATTCCAAGTAGGAGAGGGCACTTCTACTGCTCTAACTGCACAGGACACCCAACAAGCCCCTGCAACAACAACTACAGCAAAGGGGAAAGAAAAAATGGATGAACAACAAGAGGCAGAGACAGGGCAACCCAGCACATCAAAGGATCAGACTTAAGGGCAAGCCCCTTCACAGCAAACTGGACCACCCCAAATCCCGGTTTTGCAAACTCCTCTCAATGAAGACAGAGGAAAAAAGAGAGATAGAGAGGAGGTCACACCTCCAACAGGTTCATCACAGCAACCAGAAGCCAAGAGGCCGAGGATTGACCCTGAAACAGAAGAGGGAGATATCAGTGAGGAAAGGGCAGAAAGCCACAACAGAGAAAGGCAAACAAGCCAGCAGACTGCAACTAGCTCATTCCAGCTAGAACAGGCCCTACAACACACCACAGAGGTATCCTCCTCAAGACAACAGGGCAAGAAACCAGCTGCAATCAAAGAAGGCTTCATCGAGATCAAGGCACAGAATGAAATGTTGAGAGTGCAGCTCTATGAGCAATTCTTGAAAACAACTCCAGTCCAAAAACAAAGATTGATGGCTACCTATGATCTTAAAGAGGAAAAAATTATCTTCACTCATTTGAAGCCTAAAGTCCCATATCCCAAGACCTCTGCAGATTACTATAGAACAAACTTGGAGGTCTTTTCTAAAGACATACACGCCATGGATCAGATTGAGCTGCACAAACAAACTGGGGAAATGGTGTATGCAACACTTGCAGACAGGGCCATGCTGGCCCATCAGCTAAAAGAAGCCATGAAGAATACAAACACACAGCTTGATTTGGAAAGGTTGTCTTCCTCTACGAAGGACAACAGAATAAAGACTTTGGAAGAAATAATAATTGATTTGGGACATGACCCAAAGGATCCAAAGGGTGTTAGGGCCCTTATGAAGAAAAAAGAGGATGACATTGCTTCACTAAGAAGGCAGGCAAAATTGCCTCCTACCATTCACCCTCAAATAGCAGAACTTGCACAAGAAAAGCAAGTAGATGATGCTATGGAGATGCTTCTGGTAATGAATAAAAGAATATTACAAATGGAAGCAAAATTAGAGAAAGCACTGCAGGACAAGCAAGGGGAGTCAGCCTCCCAGCCCCCTCAAACATCAACAACTCTTGGACCTGCCCCTCCCACACAAGCAGCAGCAGCCCCTCCTTCTATTCCAGCACCTACCACAGCTACATCAGCAACAGGAGCAACAACAACAGAATCTAGTATGAGCATGGAGGACTTGATGAAAGCTGTTAAAGAGCTTGAGACTCAAGTAACTGAAATTAATGATGCCAAGGATAGACTGGCCAAGCTGGAGAGTAGTTATGATAAATCAAAAATGACAGTAGCAGAGAAACAAAGAGAAATAAAGGCCTTAGAGGCCAAAGTGAAAACTCTGGAAAAAGAATTGCTGTTAGGTAAAACCCTAGCATAAATAAAAAAGATTATTTGGGCCAAAATTGGCCAATCAATACAGGACCAATGGAGGTCGATTCAGGAAATTTTTGAGCAGGTTGAGCTGATAGATATGGCTCATGTGGAAATACAAAGAGCCAGGACAACCCTGGGAATAATGCCCGAGCAGGCCACCAAAATGATACATTTCCTCAATAACCGCACTAGAGAGGAACTGGAAGCTCTAGAAATAAGCAGCAGAACAGATACAATCCTGACAGCCAAAAAGGTACTGACCTTGAGGAATTTTACTCAAACTCTGGAGAGAAAATGTCAGAAAATGAAAGCAGAGATTGATTAATTCAGGGCAAAAATGACAATGCTACAAGACAAAGGACTGCCAAGCCTAGTGACTGGCACAGGACAGCTGCAGTCATATAATCAATATATGACAAGGATCAACAATTATGTTGAAAATCAGATAACAGCATCTAGCAGCTCCACAGAAGAAGCAGGGCCTCCCTCTGGGCAGTCTCTCTATGACAAGTTAGAAAATCTGTTCTTTATTGAACATGAAATAAATCATCTGTTTGAGGTGCCTCCAAACTTCTACAGACATACAGAGGCAGATGAAACACTAGTGAAAATGAGGAGGCATCAGCTACCTCCAGCTGATTGGTGGCAAGCAATGCTGGAGATTTTGCCCAGATAATGCCACTATGATTTTTGCCTTTTTGAGAAAAATCAAAATTTTCAAGTCACGGTACAAGTTAGTAGGCAGGTCAGCAGACAGATCAGCACACAGGTACAGGAAGCATCCGTGCAAGTGACTCACCAATGCACCCAGACAACAGGCTCAATTAACGCAGAGTTAAAGGCATAGCTACAACCCACTTTCCAGAGCCATAAAGTCAAAAGCTATCTGACAGAAAGATAGCGGCCATCTCAGCAATAAATGCTATATTTATGTTTTAATTTACTGTTTTTAAGGGAGTTGGTGGTGCAATTTATTGCACAATAACTCTCTGCTGAGATGTTTTGTACCCTTGTAGAATTGAGGCTTCTGTGATCAGTCATATTTATAAGAAGAGCTTCAGCGTAAATCACATGAAAAAGACATTTGTCGACGCGTTTCGAACCAACTAGTGTGGTTCATCGTCAGGACAAGTTGAAGAAATAGATCCGGCCTAGCAAGTTAAATAGACCGAGCATAGACTCCAACGGCTACATAACGGCTATTTTTGACTCTAGGACCACATAACGACTATTTTTGACTCTAGGAACAGGCTAAAGTTATATCAATAAATTTAATATAATTATTATTTTTATAATATTAAGATTAATAATATATTATTTTATTTCTAGAATTTAACAAAATTAGGTACTATGAATATTATCATAAGTAATTTATTTAAATAAATAACGTTAGAATAAAACTAATGGTTATTGAAAATTATTATTTGCGTGAATGAATTCTTTTAAAGAAATAAATAGGGTTACATAAATAAAATCTATTCTTATTCCAAAAATAATAATAATAGGATGTTAGGATTAAATAAGAATAAATGAATAAATATATAATGTTAATGGTAATAAGTTATTAAATTATTAACTAACTATATATGAATTGTTTATTAAAGGTATGCTATTTTGCTTATAAAATTATACTAATTACTATTGAAGTAATATTGTGTTTATAAAATTATTAAATTTACTAATTAATAAACCTAATCTTAATAGGTTAGCTAGAAAAGTAAATGAGAATGTTTATTAAATAATTTAATTTCTTTATTGAGATAATATCTATATATATATATACATATATATAAATTTGTGAGTGCACTATTATAATCATATTAAATTGAGATAGACAAATATTTAGAAAAGCCATACTTACTTCTGAGGTTAAAAGAGCTAAAATGAAGCAATCCCACCTATAAATAACAATAACATAATTATCATAATTTATATATACCAACGATGATGACCTTATGAATTAAACAATTAACTACCAAATAATAAAAAGGTCAGAAAGCCAGCAATAAATAACAATAAACACGAAAAGATTAAGAAACCCTAACACGAGGAAAGCACCCTGGATGCACAAAGGGGAAGGAAGAAACCCTAAGATGACAGGGCAGGGATCTAACTTCTGCTCACTTTCCACCCATCATCTCTGTTGAGATTGTTGGGTCTTCGCTCAATTTCAATAGCTTCCCTTAACTTGCGATGATGGAACCGATCCACCCTGGCAATGACTTTAGCCTCCTCAATGCAGACATGATGCTTAGTCTTGTCCACATGCTCTGCTAAGGCTGAGGACTTTGTTCTTCCATGCTTCAGGTCTGCTACATGTTCGCAAATTCTCTGTTGGATGGAGCGCCCTGTTTCCCCTATATAGGGTGTCCCACAAGAGCAAGGAATCAGATATACATCCTTCATGTCTTTGGGGTTAACAGGATCCTTCACCAACCGCAGGGAATTACGAATGGTTCTGAGGGGCCTGAAGGTAGAGGGAATATCAAACTTCCTAAGGATCCGAGCAATCTTATCTGTGGTCCCTTGGATATAGGGAAGATGGACACCTAGATGGCGCTCCTTAGGCTCTTTCTTAATCAACGCATTTTTAGAGGCTTTCAGGAAAGCCTTCTGCCCTAGGTGCCTACTATATCCGTTTTCCACAAAGACATCAAGGAGGTGGGATCTCTCTCCATCCAGGCTCTCGTTATCCGAAATCCTGAGGGCACGAATAGCTAGGGTATTAAGAACACCCATCTTCTGAGCAGGGAAATGATGGGAATTGGTGTGAAGATACTGTTCTGTGTGCGTTTTCTTACGGTACACCGCATGGGAGAGAGAGCCATCATTCTTCCTGGAAATGAGAATATCTAGGAATGGGAGGCTACCATTGACTTCTTTTTCCATGGTGAACTTAATAGCCGAGGACTGGCCGTTAAGGTGATCTAGGAAACGATCTATCTCCTCATGGCCATGGGACCAGATGACATTAGTGTCATCTACATACCTTTTCCAAAGCTTAGGAGGGAGACGAGGCTTCGAAATCTTCCATAAAGAGATTCGCCATGATCGGGGAGAGGGGGGAACCCATGGCAACACCACAGGTCTGCTCGAAAAACTCACCCTCGAAATTGAAGAACGTGGAAGTGAGACATACCTCAACTAGATGAGCGGTATCCGGATCAGTTAGGCGATAGATCACTTCCATGGCCTCTTTAATAGGAATGCAAGTGTATAGGGAGACCACGTTAAAGCTGACAAGAATGTCCTCAGGATCGAGCCTAATATCCTGGAGATCCATGATGAAAGATGCTGAGTCCTTCACGAAGGAATCAGTATGGCCAACCAGGGGCTTAAGCTTAAGAGCCAGAAACTTGGCTAGAAGGTAGGTCGGACCCCCGATGGTGTTGACGATAGGCCTCAGAGGGACCCCTTCCTTATGGATTTTAGGCACCCCATAGATTCTAGGAGCGATGGGATTGCTCTCAATGAGCTTACGTGACAGGTCACCCACCAAGTTACTAGACTTGATGGCGTGAGCCACTGTCTTAGAGATTTTCTTTAGAGGGTTCTTAGCAAGTTTTTTTATAACTGCCACTGTTGTGAAGATGATCTAACATCTTCTTACGGTAATCGTCTTTGTTGAGGATGACCGTAGCCCCTCCTTTGTCCGCCTTAAGGACAACAATATCTTCATTCTGATTTAAGGACCTTAGGGCCTCGGACTCTTCCTTATAGAGGTTCCTCCGAGGGGGTTTAGCCTTCCTAAGGACCATGGAACAATCTTGCCTGATGGTGTCCTTAATATTATTAGGCAAATCTCTGATCCCATGTCTCACTTCCACGTCCTTCAGTTTCGAGGCTGAGTTCTTCGAGTAGACCTGTGGTGTTGCCATGGGTTCCCCCCTCTCCCCAATGGTGGTGAATCTCTTTATGGAAGATTTCGAAGCCAAGGCTCTTGCCTCGGCTCGTCTGCCTCCTAAGCTTTGGAAAAGGTATGTAGATGACACTAATGTCATCTGGTCCCATGGCCATGAGGAGCTAGATCGTTTCCTGGATCACCTTAACGGCCAGTCCTCAGCTATTAAGTTCACCATGGAAAAAGAGGTCAATGGTAGCCTCCCATTCATAGATATTCTCATTTCCAGGAAGAATGATGGCTCTCTCTCCCACGCGGTGTACCGTAAGAAAACGCACACAGAGCAGTATCTTCACGCCGATTCCCATCATTTCCCTGCTCAGAAGATGGGTGTTCTTAATACCCTAGCTACACGTGCCCTCAGGATTTCGGATAACGAGAGCCTGGATGGAGAGAGATCCCACCTCCTTGATGTCTTTGTGGAAAACAGATATAGTAGGCACCTAGGGCAGAAGGATTTCCTGAAAGCCTCTAAAAATGCGTTGATTAAGAAAGAGCCTAAGGAGCGCCATCTAGGTGTCCATCTTCCCTATATCCAAGGGACCACAGACAAGATTGCTCGGATCCTTAGGAAGTTTGATATTCCCTCTACCTTCAGGCCCCTCAGAACCATTCGTAATTCCCTGCGGTCGGTGAAGGATCCTATTAACCCCAAAGACATGAAGGGTGTATATCTGATTCCTTGCTCTTGTGGGACACCCTATATAGGGGAAACAGGGCGCTCCATCCAGCAGAGAATTTGCGAACATGTAGCAGACCTGAAGCATGGAAGAACAAAGTCCTTAGCCTTAGCAGAGCATGTGGACAAGACTAAGCATCATGTCTGCATTGAAGAGGCTAAAGTCATTGCCAGGGTGGATCGGTTCCATCATCGCAAGTTAAGGGAAGCTATTGAAATTGAGCGAAGACCCAACAATCTCAACAGAGATGATGGGTGGAAAGTGAGCAGAAGTTGGATCCCTGCCCTGTCATCTTAGGGTTTCTTCCTTCCCCTTTGTGCATCCAGGGTGCCTTCTTCTTGTTAGGGTTTCTTAATCTTTTCGTGTTTATTGTTATTTATTGCTGGCATTGAGACCTTTTTATCATTTGGTAGTTAATTATTTAATTCATAAGGTCATCATCTTTGGTATATATAGATTATGATAATTATGTTTTTATTTATAGGTGGGATTGCTTCATTTTAGCTCTTTTAACCTCAGAAGTAAATATGGCTTTTCTAAATATTTGTCTATCACAATATAATATGATTAAACACACACACACACACACACACACACACATATAGATATTATCTCAATAAAGAAATTAAATTATTTAATAAACATTCTCATTTACTTTTCAAACTAACCTATTAAGATTAGTTTTATTAATTAGTAAATTTAATAATTTTATAAACATGATATTACTTCAATAGTAATTAGTATAATTTTATAAGCAAAATAACATACCTTTAATAAACAATTCATATATATAGTTAGTTAATAATTTAATAACTTATTACCATTACCATTATATATTT
>APFE030020146.1:30589-58305 GCA_000404065.3 Pinus taeda | reverse complement strand
TTCATGCTTTGAATATGGCGTGGGGTTGATTGGATGGAAGAAAGATTTGGTTCAGCCCAATCTATGGTCAGGTGGTAGGTGGAAGTCCCTGAATTGGTTGGAATCTTCATATGTCAATAAGGGGTATTTTTTATTGTGATCTATGAGCATATGTATTGATTATGATGGTGACATTATGTTTGAGTTGTCACAATTTATATGGTGGTTATTATTGGTTTATATTTTTGTTATTAGCTAGTTATATGTTGGTTATATGATGTATATTGTTTATGGATATTGACATGTTTGATGAATATGTGATGGCTATTGAATGCATGACTTAATAGATGTTATTGCATCTATTGTGAGAAGGCACTAGATCTTCTCGGTGATTTTTAGATAAGTATCAGACCCTTATGTTCAGATGTGGATTTATAGGTTGTCGATTGCATGTTCATTATGTGTTCGACGAAATCCTTGTCATGGCTAGTAGTGGTCTAGTCAAGTCATTGATCAAATTTTTGCATTAATAATCTTTTTTCAATGTTATTTATCATTTTTGGAAGTTTCATGGAGTTCTGGGTAGTGGCATGAGTCGTAGCTGTCAAAAAGTGGCACATAATTCAGTGTTGCTAGCACAAAACCCCTTGAGAAAGGCCACAATGGCACAGATGCCTTGCTTTGGCAGAAACTGGTGGATCCCAGTTGCATGCATTCCTTCTCATGGGAGTGACTGAGACTCTAGGGTAGTGAAAAGGAAAGTTGTCTCAGGGGTTGGTCACCTGGAAGGGTTGGTTGGCTCTTAGAGTTTCTGTAGCATATGTGGAAGGTCAGATTGGTCTTTCCATGTCAGTTCCACTTCCTTAACTATTCTTGGGGAGTTGAATCATATCATAGTAACTCTTCATCACATGTTTACTTTGGTGGACCAGTTAGCTTGGTTAAATTTGGGAGGAGGGTGTTACATGAAAGACCATCTAAACCTCCATCGCAAACAAACCAACCTCAGCTAGAAAGATCTCCTAAGGAACCATTGATTTGACTTTGAAATTATAATTGATTAGGTGTTTTTGAATTCTTTCTACTTTCCTCCACTTGTGGTTTGACGTACTACTCCCCCAAACTTCACATCCATAGAGTACAAATGGTGTAACTAGCAACTCAAAAAGAGTTTTCTTGCTCTTCCGGTCCCATAATTCTTCTTTCCTGCATCTTTTCTATAGAAACTAAAAATATATCCATCACCCCTGAATCCTTTTAGCTCTACATGTCTACCAATTGAGTCTGTTGTGAAAATAAATTGCTAGATACTTGTATTCTTCCACTATTTCCAAGGGTTCTCTCTTAAAAATAAGATTAACCTGCTACTTGTAATAACCCTGGTTAAAAAATCATATAAAAATATATAAGGCCACGGTGATGGGATACGTATTCCAAGCTAAATGGTGGGAGAAACATCCTAGCGGGTGTTGATTCAGTTTATTATGGATAAGGAAAATGGAAAAGGCAATGGTTGAGGCTTTGGAAAGGCAAAATGACATTTTTGGCACATTTATTTATGAAAATAATAGAAATTAGGAGAAAAGGAAGGCGAAAGGTCACATGTTGCATGTGAGGAGGAAAATGAAGGAAAATAATGGAAAATGAAGAAAATAGAGGGCTGATTGATAAAAAGGCTTCTGAGGATTAGTGGGCAAGCTCTTCGCTCAAGATTTTGACAGGTTTTGGTGGAGATCTCCTCTATTCTCTCTCTCTCTCATATTATTGGAGACTTAGAGTTTTATTGGAGCACTCTTGGAGGGTGTGGCATACTTGGATTCTTGGAGCAAGATGGCAAAGGAAGAGCAGGAAAGTGCAAGAGGGCATAGGGATCAACAACTACAACAATTTTGCTTGTAAGTACTGAGTTGCATGTATGTTTTCCTCACTAGTTTTGGCATGCATGGCACATGCATGTGGTTTCTTGGTTATGATCTATCATTGGTATGGAGGATTTCCTAGATTGATAATGGATTTTCCTAACCTTTTCATTTCCTGGATATCCGTGGAGATTGTGGGTTTATTTCATTGTTTGTTTTGGTTGGTTCTCATGTTTCCTTAGCTTGGGTTGAGTTATTAGTTCCTAGAAGCCCTGGTTGGACAAACGCTCTAGAAGCAATGCAACAACTTGGGTTGAGTTACTAGTCCTAGAAGCCTTGGTTAGACAAATGCTCGAGAAGGGTTGAGTTACTAGTCCTGGAAGCCTTGGTTGGAGAAATGATCTAGAAGCCTGGCGACAACTATGGGTTGAGTTACTAGTCTTGGAAACCTTGGTTGGAATAAACACTCTGGAAGCCCTAGAAGGATTGGATGGAGACCAATATGATGATGGTTTTGTGATGTCTGACCGTGAGGTGGAATCACTTTTTGATGGGTTTAGGTGGATGGCCTCTGGAAGCCTTGGATGAGTTTTGATTGGTGTGTTCTATGAATGACCACATTCATGTTTGGAATATGGCATGGGGGTGAATGGATGAAGAGATATTTGGCTCAACCATTCTATGTTTGAGTGGAACATGGAAGTCCTATCCCGGGTTGGATTTTGCATCATCAATAAGAGGTTATTTCTCCTTGTATTTATATGATCACTATACTAGATTATATTAGGTTTATGAGGCAATGATTTCATTAGTATTTATGTCCCTATTATGCTTTTTATGTATACGTTTTATGATAGCATCTATGTATGGCTCTCATCATGTTTCTCCGTGTATATGAATGAACAATGTATCTATGGTCTAATGGATGGAATGGTAGTTAATGTGTTGAGGCATCAATTCTTCAAGGTGAATCTCAGATAAGTATGAGACATATTGGCTTCACTCAATGAACCTCTAATATAGCAAGTGCATTCGTGGCATACTAAAAAATACCCTTATTTTGACTACATATTGGAAAATACCTCTAAAAATCACGTTATTTAACCCCCTACCAATACGAACCCAATACACTTTCCCAATTTAAAAATCCCCTACTTTCACTAGATATTATAGGTATCCATTTTTCATTAACATTTTTTATACCCCTTTATATTTATATCCCTCTATTTTCATTAAGAATGGTAAGCAGATTTTGCATCTAGAAAGAATAACCTAAATACTAGGCAGTAGAAAACTTGAAAGTTTCAACAAAAAAGAGGAAAATAGAAGTTGGTTTATTTACAAATAAATACCATGGAAAATTTGAATGGAAAATACGTATATGTGAACTCTCAATTGCATCTATATTCTATTGAATACTAGAAAAGATATACTACAACAATTCAAAACAAAACCTCGATAACCAACAACATGGTGCACCTTTCATCTTGCTTATAGAATAGGAAGAGGAGAGAAAGTAAAAAGAATATAAACACATGCAAAATCCTATTTGGTTGGACTTTTTCAAATCATAGCCCTAACTTGATCACCTAGTGCACCATAGTTGCATGATAAGAGTTCCAAGTAAGTGTTTCTCCATCAAAATATGAACTAGTTCATGCCTTCATATATGAGTCCTCTACCTAATATAGGAATTTCTCATGCATAAGTCCTGTAATTGACTAAGGATCTACACACTCTTAGGAAGAATAGATCATGCATTCTAAAAAGAACAAAAGAAAAGCTCTAATAATAGAAAAACTCCATCCAAAACTGAAATTTCTAAATTTGAAACAACATCTAAACTTGAATTAAATGAAGGTGTGACATGCGTTCCCTTAGCATGCATGCACCCTCTTCAAAAAAATAGTCTATTTCACTATCTTCTGTGGTATACATATTCCCTCTGTTATCACTCAGAGTTTCCCTAGAAGTTATCAGAAGAGGGCATAATCCAAGGTAACCACAAACCAATATTTTAAGTATAGGCTCTAGCCAACCTATGACTTAGAGAGGGCTCTCTCTATATGATTTAGCTTTGCTCTTATGGGATTTTAGGCTAGTTATTACTGTTCAGTGGGATTTTGGTTTTGAACTGAAAGTTGGGTGGTGGAATTCTTGGAATAGATGGATAGAACTAGGTTTTCAAGCCATTAGGCTATGGAGTCAACAACTGGATAGATAACTGGACTAGATCATTAAAGGGAATGTTTACAGGGCAAGCTAGCAAAACAAAAGGCAAATTTGTAGGCCTAATGGGTGAAATGGATCTAACCAGGGTGAAAGGGTACTTAAGATTTAGATTTAGATTTAGCTGGAATTTGTTTCCTTGAGCTGGTAATTTAGATTTAGGACTAGGTCCATAAGCTCTTCATGTTCTTTTTGGGCTTCCATGACCTCCATGGTTTGTGGATGATGCAGCTGAGGAATTTTGAGCTGCTTCTTTAGTGCAACTATATCATCATTCTTCTTCTTTATTAATTTTTCTATGGCCTTTACATGTTTGGGAATGTGTCACAACTCTATGACTAAGTCTTCTAAGGCCTTGATTCTGGTATCTTTGGCCTGTGAAGAGGCCTTCTCCAATTGGAACCTTGCTGATACATTATTCTGAGAGTTTTGTAGTTGGTGCGCAGCAATGGGTTTCCCTGTCAAGGTGGAGTATATCATCTCTCTTGTCTGTTTGCGCAGCTTAATCTGGTCAATAGGATGAATGTCCTTTTCTAGTACTTCGAAGTCTATTTTTTTCAAGTCTGCTACTATCCTTGGCTGCTGAGTAGTTGGTTTGATGAATTTCATTTTCTTTTTCCCTCCTTGACATTAAAGGCTGACATGAGCTTGGTTTTATTTGTAGGGGCCATCTTCAAATACTGTGCATAAGTTTGTGCTTTCAGCCTCTCATTCCTAGCCTTGATCTCCTTGTACCTTTCTTTTATGTCTTGGTCTTTTTCTGCTGGCATCCTAAAGGAGGATACCTCAACACTTTGCTACCTTACCAGCATTTACGTTCTTGAGGTTGATGGTTCCTGCATGCTTCCTGATGGGGTGACAAGCCTGCTCATATCTCTTTCGGAGCCTGTAACCTCAGCTATCTCCTCTGTAAATTCCTGTTCGGAGATAGGATTCACTCTTTGTCTCTTAGTCTGGCTTGTTTTTGCACAGGCTTGTGATGTTGCTCTTTCTGAAGTAGTGGCCCCTTCCCTGTTTCTTTTGAGGCTTCTCTCCTCATTCAGAGGAGTCTACAAGACTAGAGGGGTACTCATAGTGGCTTCTGGTCTAACTATTTGTTCTAGTACCTCGTCGTGCTCTAGCACCTCTGATAGGTCTAGTAACTCTGATTCTTCTTGCACCTATGAACCTTCTTGTACCTATGAATCTCCTGGCCCTTGTGATTCTCCTGGCACCTACAAGAAAGAAATTTCATCAAGTTGTTTTTCTAGGTCAAAGAGTGCATTCTCAATGTTGACTTTGGTGCTATCCTAATCTACTAGGGTTCCTTCTACCCATTCTGATTGGTTTGAAAAGGCTTCAATTTCAGGAATGGGATGATGGATGAAAGGTCCCAGCTTGACCTTTTGTCTCTTTTTAGTGATGAACTCCAAAGGGTCATACCTCCAGGAAAAAATCCTTTGGAAATTCATGCTTTGTAGTATCATGTCAGCTTCATGGCTTGCTTCTCTTGAGTTACAAATAAAGGGGCCTAATTGGTCTTTGATTTTGAAGTTGGCCTTCTTTTTGGCATAAACAAAATTAGTTTCATCTGCACTGATCATTTGCCTGCAATACTCTAAAGCAAATAACCTCATTGGGAGGTATTTGGGGAGTTTGTATGGTGCTAACATGCACCCATAGATCCTGATCTCGGTATGGTTTTGGTACAAGTACCAATCACCTACCTTGGACTGTTTTGACAATTGCAGGATTCTTTGTATGTCTGCACTTATTCTTGGAGGAGGACTTTGTTAGGCCCCTATACTACTAGTGTAACCTCTTATCGTTATTAGTACAACCCACTTATTATATTGATGTACCCATGTAGTGCCCATATTGTTACTATTGTGCCCCATAGAAGCCCACTATTGCTATTAGTGTGCCCTTAGATTATTATTGTTATGTCGGCTATAATTATGTTATGACCCCTTAGACTCCTATATATAGAAAGGAGGTCTATTCATTTGTATCATCCAAGAATTGTTCATTTATGTAATGTAAAGGAGGTTGCCCCCTCGAAGAGGCTAAATTCTAAGGTGTGGATCTCTCTTTTCTATCTTTTTGTGAGCTGGTTTCATAACAGTGACTTAGTATTGTTTCTCCTTCAGTGATTCAAGTTATTAGTATTGTTTCTCCTTCAGTGATTCAAGTTATCATGTGTTTGTTTGTGCCATTCTCTCTCTCTTTTTCAGCTTAACTAAATGAATCAAGTATAATGGTGGAAATCATTGATGTTGCAGTGCTCTACCTTAGGGTTTGTTTAGCTTTTCATGTTTTCTATTGTTTGAAGAGGATCCCTGATACTTTCATACCCTTTCCAACTCCTCACTAGTCTTAAGACTCTCCATTTCACTTAATTCAAAGTAATAAATAATTTTCCTACCTCACCCCATAGAAAACTTTGCAAGACTGAGTCCATTCCCTGGGTCCAAAACTGCCTTTCACTTTTGATCCAACAAACCAACATAAAACTCAAACAAACTCCTATGAGCATATACCTAGCCTAAAATTAGTCTTTACATCAGTCATCTCAAGCCTCATTTGCTATATTTTCCTGAGATTGATAAGGAGAGAGCCCTCTCCCAACTTGGTAGGGCTAGCTACTAGGTTAAGTGTGGTTTGATGTTACCTTAGACCTGCCTTTCTCAGCCTAAGGTAGATTTAGACCCTAACATAGTGGTGACCATACTAGGGAATAAAATTTTATTTGTTTGTTAGTGTTATTTGCTTTAAAAACTACAGACGGAGCCTGAATTTAGCTAGGTAGCCCTCAAAATACACTTGCTTTGGGAGCGCATAAGTAGATGAATGCTACGTCAGTGAATCACTGGTCTAGTTTATGAATCGAACATCTCACTTGCACATTGCCCCAATACATTAATCTAGGGAAGAGGTGATAGATCTTCTCCAGAAAAGATCATTCAAGTTGTAGATCTGATTGCTGATGGTGGACAGCAATCAAACACATATGAAGGCTGAAACATTCACCTGGCGACTCCAACACAATCTAGAGATTCCAGTGCTCACTAATCCATTCATGCACTAAAATAAAATGGTAGGGTATGTGGCAAACCCTGTGTTTTGTGGAGTTTTAAAAGACGTTATAGACCAGTTAGTGGATATTGAAATTGATGAAGTATTTTTCATTACCGTGCTTCAATTTTTGAGATCTTCGAAGTTTCCTTCTAACGCTAAAACTGGTTTCTTTGAGTTAGTTGTTGAAAATTTTGAGGAAGAGATTCAATATTTAAATGATCAGATCCAATCATATGAATTCCGAGATCCCAAAATGTTCTTGGAAACTATCCCTCCTTCAAAACAAGAAACAATAGAGCTGCTCGTGGATGTTTGCATTGACAGTTTGCAATTGGAGGTCTGCGTTGAGGAGTTAGGGTAGCAAATAGAATCTGGTTTCTTCGATCCTATTTTAGTGACATGGAAACTTTTTTCAGTTTGAATGATAGATCAAATTTCCTTTTAGACAACCAAATTCATTATGTGCATGTATGGCTACCAGCCTTTCCAGTTGTGTCCAGGTTCAAGCACTTCCAAGCAGCATGCTTGTCATAGTTACTTGATTGGTTGATCTTGCATTACAGAGTTACTTGATCTATCAATTTTTCCACAAAGTAGGTTGGATTTGTACATAAATAAGCTACCTGAGGCAACATTTCAGTTTTCAGTATTTCTTTATGTACAGGTTGCAATATGTATATGTTTTTGGATTTGTATGAGTTGTTTTGGGTTTGCAGTTGTTTGACTGTTTTGCCTAATGGATGAGGCACTTGGTCTATAGTGTTCTTTACACCTGTAAGGATCTGCCATCTGCAATGGAGTCGATGTTAGTTCCAGTCTTCGCAACCTGTCACCAGGAATCAACATGAGCTCCTACTATGTCTGGTTTGGTTAGATGTTTTGCACATGACATTAAGCACAAAACATGTCACAAATGTGTCCATCAGAAAAATCTCATAAAAATCTTTCCAATGGTATATCACACTCTCGTAATTGGTTTGTATATTAGAAGATATTATCGAAATGAATGAGTGATTCTTGGTTATGCATGTTTTGAGGCTAGTTGTTGCACACAATGACAATGTTAGTACAAAATCAGTTTCTGAAATAATGGTATGGAATTTTTCAAAACCGAAAGAGGTTTCTATTCATCACATACCAAATAAAAAAAATTCCTTCCATTTATGAACAGGTGCTGCTATGTGGGAGATATGCAGTGATATTTGGAGCCTACTTTAAAACAAAGCAAAATTTTCATATTTTTTACTATTTTAGTCATTTTAGTGTGGGGCCATTTTACAACAGATGGAAAGTAATTTTGAGAAACCCAAGGATTTTTTTCATAACCATGAGCCATATAACAAAAACCTCTTTCGGTTATTCACAAGTGTCATGAATTGGGATATGTGACTAGATCTTTATAGCTCGTTGTCACAGATTTAAATTTTTATTGATTTTCTGCTTTAAAGATGATTTTGTGGCACAAATTACGAGCAACTGGAAACGAATTTCCAAAATATGAGAGAGGTTTTTCTCCAGCATGATCTTATATACAAAATCTCTTTTAGTTTTGTAACAGGTGCTATGGTTTAGGAGATACGAGTTCCTCTTCAACACCTATTTTTAGAAATTAGGTCCAAGTTTTATGTAGCTGATTCTATTTTGAAGAAAATGGTTGAGCTTAATTCCCTTAGTACAAGGATGAGAAAATGTATATGTTTTATGAATTTCATAGTGTAGGGGTTGGACTTTGGCAGAAGGTTGGACTCTTGTGAAAGCTTTGAGCATCATTGTACATTCATCTCTACAGTTTGGCAAGGAAATAGACCAGGGTTTGCAGCATTTTGTGGGATTCTTGTGGCAAGGTGACTTAATATTGTTTCTCCTTCTGTGATTCATGTTATCATGTGTTTATGTGTGTCATTTTCTCTCTCTTTTTTCATCTTAACTAAATGAATCAAGTAGAAAGGTGGAAATCATTGATGTTGCAGTGCTCTACCTTAGGGTTTGTTTAACTTTTCATGTTTTCTACTGTTTGAAGAGGATCCTTGATACTTTCATGCCCTCTCCAACTCCTCACTAGTCTTAAGACTGTCCATTTCACTTAATTCAAAGTAATAAAGCTTTTTCCATTGCCCAGACCCAAAACTGCCTTTCACTTTCGATCCAGCAAACCAACATAAAACTCAAACAAACTCCTCTGAGCATATACCTAGCCTAAAATTAGTCTTTACATCAGTCATCTCAATTCTCATTTGCTATATTTTCCTGAGATTGACAAGGAGAGAGCCCTCCCCCGACCTGGTAGGGCTAGCTACCAGGTTAAGCATGGTTTGATGTTACCCTAGACCTGCCTTTCTCAGCCCAAGGTAGATTTAGGCCCTAATAGAGTCACTCTTTTGGTGCGGCGAGCTTTGCGTGAAGTACATCCAACTATGCTTGTGTTGCGTGAAGGTCTGTAATGAACCATGCTGTCATTGTCTGGATCTGTTCCATCTCTGCTTTTGAATCATCTATGTCTGACTTGATTCTCTACTTTGATGTCAATTTCTAGTACTTGTGTTTATAGTCTTGCACCTTTGTTTGGCTTGTCAGGTCGCGAAGACTATGCTTTGGTTCCTTAGTCAAACAACCAGCCCACCTGTGTAGGGCTTTAGGTGACTGCCATTTACTCTTCCTCAGAAGGGTTCTCCATTAAGTCTGACTAGCTAGACCGCACCTCCATCGTGACTTCTTTTACCATATATGGTTCTAACCAGTGCATTTTGGATTTCCGAGGAAATGTTTTGAACTTGTTGTCATATAGAAACACTAAATCTTTTACCTTGAATGTGCGCAACTTGATATGGTGATTGTGCCAGGATTTTTCGCGTTGTTTCTGTACCTGCTGATGGAATCCCACCAAAAACCATTCTTCCTCAAGTTCTTCCAATTGCACAAGTCTCTTTTGCAAGGCTTCGTAGTCTGACATGCCTGTAATTATTGCTATCCACAAACTCGGTACAATGTATTGCATTGGCATGACTACTTACGTGTCATAGACTAACCTGAAAGGTGTCTGACCCATGTGTCATACTGATTCTATGTGCGCAACCTCCTTGTCACGCAGCACCCATACAAAATCTTTTATAGTCCCGCGCTCTCTTTCAACTGCTTGGAGTGCTGAGACTGTGCTTCTTATCAAGAGTCAGGCAGTCGCACCACTGATGCGAGGCTTCAAATCACCCTCTAGCCTAGTCCATGAGCCCTCCTTAATTATCCTCGCGCTAGTCAGTGCCTCGCGTTCTTCCTTAGATGGTGCACTCCCCTAGTTACTTTGTCTGATAAGGTAAAGTCATAGCCATGGTAGCAGAGCTAGACATTCTTGGCGACAATCTTCTAAGGCCATGGTGTGTCTGCCCATATCTTGTCCTGTCCTTCTATTGTCACGACATGCTTACACGATTTTAGTTTTTAGTTTTCTTATTTCTGCGTTCATTAACATCCTTTTTTGGTTGAGTTGTACCTGATCTTTTTCGAGTTCACGAAGCTCATGCCTCCCTCATTGAATAGCTCTTTGAATCTGCATATGTTCGTCCTCGCGTGCAGTCCCAATTATGGGAGTTATGGTGTGAGGGTTCTTCTCCAAAAATTTGGCCCTGACTCTGCCTGTCATCTCCGAAATCATTTCTACGCTCAGGTTCTTGTGCATGGCCCTATAGGCCCATCGAACCACTCGCACACACAGCTCCTAATCAGTCTGTCCCTCCTAGTAAGCCCTATTCAGGATTCTACATATCTTCTGGAATGCTTCTACGTGGAACCTCTATGGGTCATGTCACTCTTCCTACTGCTACGTTGGGTTCTGATTTTCAATCCTTAGTCTGGGATGTGCTTGCATATCATACGTCTACACCCATCGACACAAGTGGGCGTGTAAGCTACTTTGTCCTGGATGCCCAGCTCTCATTCGACACTGGGGCCTTCCAAACCGCAAGTGCATCTGTCTTCTACATTCATGCCAGTTTACCATGGTCTTCTGATGTGTACTCCACCATCATGCAGATGTTGCACGCAGTGCCCATTCTAGCACACCGTACCGCTATTGTTCCATTGCTGCACTTTCAAATTTGTTTGAGAATTCATCCACTACTATCATCACACAACGCAGTGATCTAATCATCATGCTCTAATTCAATGTTGTCACTTTGTGCAATTGATTTTTCGAGCATTCTACTTCTTCATCTGAATCTGAAGTGTAGGAACTATCGCGCTCCCATGACATTCTCCCATCTGTAGTCAGGTTCACCTAATCCTGGTCTCATGCCATTACTTGGTAAATACAATCTAGCTCATCCTCGCTTTCATTGTCATGTATTGGTTTAGTGTAACACGCTCCCTCAGCTGGGTCTAGTAGAACTACTACGCGTAGGGACTTCTTCTCGAATATCATCTTCTGCTTCTTCAAGATAATGACTCCATTCATATCAATGGCCCAGTATATTCCTTGCAATGCAGGATAAGGATTGCTATCATCGACAATCTCTATTACTTCAAAGTCCGTTTGTGTGCTTTCACCTTTGATATCAACTGTTACCCCTTGCAACCTCCCCATGGGAAAAACCTTCTATTGGTTCTCCATTCGTATTTGAATAGGGGACCACTATAACATGGGCTTGCCCATACGTTCTCATGTCTACTTTGGTAATAAATTCACGTCTGAACCATGGTCTAGGATTACCTAATCCATTTCATACTCACTAATCTGCACCATTAATCTCATTTCCCTCCTGGTGCACAATGTATGCTTCCCTAATTTATGGACTATGCGTGGTTCCCCTGATCCTCCACATCTAGTAATCAACTCTTGTAGTCCCTTAACTGCATTGTTGTTGCATAGCAGTTTCATGCATGTCTCCGAAAAGGTAGTAAGCATAGAAGGATCCATCCCTGGCTCTGGTTGATCCTTACTACTTGAAGTAGAGGCCTTCACGAAGCTCTTCTTAGCTTCCATAATTGTCTCCTTTGCACATTCTAGGTCAAACTCAGGTTCCTCTATAGGAGCCTTACGAACCCATGTATCTTCGTCAGGCTACTTCTCCTTAACTTCCCTTGTAGTTGCACCGCTTTTGAGCATCATGTTCACATTTGGGTCTTCTTCACGTGATTCAGACCTCATCATTTGGATATTTTGAGTCGGAGGAGGCTAAAGTACCCCTTTCTCGTGCATATGTGCAATCAACGTAGGACAATCTACTACTTCATGGTCAAACTAAGCACAATATGAATAGGATATTCTCGTCGGGTTGGTACAATCATGGGTGTAGTGCCCTGGTCCTCTGCAGTTGTAACAAATTAACTTTCCATGGCCCCTTCCCGGCCCCATTCCTCCTCGTCCTCGACCTTGCCCTTGAAATCCAGCATATGCCATCCCTGCAGTTGGGTCGAGGTTTCACATTTCTATCTACATTCTATAGGCTAGGGTTCGATCCATCATTAAGTCATAGCTATGATAAGTATGCTCGTCGTGGCCTACTGACCTATAGAAATTACAAAACAACTACTGGGGAGTTTGTGTATACTTTTGCAACAAATGACAGTTATCTGTCATGTGTTTTCCTCCTATCTGACAGATCACACACCATAGTGTGAGTGTCACATTCGGCCTTTCCTATGCCTCTGGTCTCAACAGCATTGCTCCTCCTCCTGCTTAGTAGTTTGTGAATACTGGACCATGACCCTTGTCATGGCCCTGGCCTTTACATTTTATTCACCATACTTCCTCGCGTGCCTCTGGCCACAGTGCCTTATTCTCCTTAAAGTTCTACATTTCCAGGTAGATATTATATAGTTCTGTGTGGATTTATTGAACTCCCAGCCCCGGATCTTGTATCGTTGTTTCCAACGCTTCCACTTGGGTTGAAAGCTTCTATTGTGACAGTTCCATCCTCAGGTGTGGTGCCAAAGATGCCACAAACCAGGCGCAGTGCCGTGCATCCTTTAGCGTCATATTAGCCTCGCAGATCTCACTCTTCATCCACTAATCCTGATCTTAGGGGGTCTCATCTGGAAGCATCGCAATCTCTTTGAACCCAATGATTGATTGTGTCTCTGATTTTGGCCAGCTAAATTCTTTGTTCAACACATTTTGGGTCTCCATTATTCTTGCATTTGGGTGATCATTGGAGTGCTTGATATACCATGTCAACACGCGATCCAGCAGTGTGCTCACCAATATAGCCTTCTTAATGTTGTTCTCTGTGACCCCTTGCACTTCCCACACTGCCCTTACCATGAACCAGAAGTAGTCCAGATCCTCATTTCCTACTCCTCTGAATACGAGTAACTTGATCGTTCTCGCCATGCTGAACTGCAGGGTTGGTGGAGGTGGAGTGGGTTGAGATGGACATGAAGGAGGTGAAGCGGGTGGTGGCATGGGTGGAGGTGGTAACTGCAGAATGCGCTGTCTTATCAAACTGATCGCACTTCTCAAAGAGACCCAAGCGAGCTGCTCCTCACTCTCTCACGAAGGTGAAATTAAGGAGTTGTTTCCTACTTCCCTGCCAACTTTGTAGATCTTTCCACTTTGCATCATTCTAAAAATTAATGTATTTGCATAACCTGCTTTTCACATAACAACATCATAATCCAGTTATTCAAATATTTAATGTACTTACCTGACGGTCCCTTGAGAAAACTTCATTCTGCTTCACTATAGCTCATGGTCGAGTCTACCACAAACTCAATGATAAATCCCCCTATTATCCAGTCGAGCCAATGGTCCATAGATCATGTGATCTTATCGTCTGATGCCTCTAGTCTGCGCACTAATTCCGAAGTCCACACTATCGGTTGGTCAAGCTTATACCTTCCCTCGCTGTCAGCTAACCTTGTGATCCATTCATAAAGTTCAGAAGGAAAGGACGTGAAGAAGATCTCATGGATCTTCGTATACATGTAGAAATCCAACCACCTTTTCTCAGACACCTGTAGAGTTTTGTTTCCCTGTGTCACGAACTTGTGAATATTCTTGTCCAACCACTCTTAAATTTCCTTCTTTGTGGGCTTATAGTGGCACAGCATCAGACATCCCTTAGGTAGATCCTAGTCCCGGCAACAAAACCATTTGTTGGCTTGTTGGGGCCTAATCCGGGCTCAAAAGTGATTTAGCCAAACAAATATCGAAACTACCAGTCCTTTCAACAATAGCTCGTGGTGCACAGACTAAGCTCTCACCTAAGGTAGTATGGGAGGGTGTTGTAACCATGTTTCCATACCCTAGGGATGTCTCGATGAAGTCTAGGAAGTTCGCAAACTAAACCTATGTGCTTCCGTTGCCCCGCCCAACCATCTATCCTTCGCAACTTGTGCAACTACTTCCACGCAACTTTGTAAAGAGCGCTAAGAGGTGTTGTCTAGATCCTTTATCATTACTATGCTATTATTATAGATCGTAACTTAATTGAGTGGGCCTGATATTCTCATTAATCATTCAACATTCATAACAAGTGTGCACAATCATAAAATCGTAAAGAGATGCATAAATGTAATAGAAGCATAGACACACAATATTTCAAAATCAACTTATCTTTTATTAATTCTCTATCCAAGTACTTTCCCAACTCCGCCCTGGGCACTCAGTTGCAGGGGTCCGCACACACAACTATGGACCCTTGTAGGCTTATCCGCACTTAGCTGCAGAGCCTCTTCTTACTACTACAACCCAAGACTCGGAATTATAGACTCAAAGCTAACTCATCATCCACAAGAACTTAGGCTGACTTTACACTTAAAGCCTCGCTCTATTGCATTTATATTAATTTATATTTTCAATGGCGGACAACCCTTTACTCTTGCGCTCTATGCCTGCATTACGAGGGGTCTTTACATTACAGTTGACCAAAATCCAGGCTTCAACCCCCAAAAACCCGATATGGGGGATCCGCTTCCCAACAGTATCATACGCGTCAAATGGAGATCATACGCTAAAGTTAAGGGCACGAAAAGTTGATGTACTAATTTACCACAACAGGGCCCATAGTTTGGTCTTTCATCTCTTAGGGCTAGCTATTTAGGTGTTTGGGGTTTTCAATTATTTCTTAATAATAAATAGGCTCTCAAGCCACATTGTAACATAGTTCAAAGGTATATAGCCACCACATCTCTTCTTAGAGATAAGCTACCATCGCCGAAGCTAGTTTATTTCCATTCTATATGTAAGAATATTTCAGTTCTTTGATGTTAATGAAATGATGTCTTATTTTTTCTGCATCTATCTGTTTATGGTTATATCTTTAATGTGTTGCCTTCTTGTTTAAATTTGGAATAGTGGTATCAGAGCAACCTGCTATTTCTTGATGCTTCTTTGCATATTCCCAACGAGGTCGAGGTAACTAAAAACCTCGAGGACTGCCCATCGGGGAAGAAAAGAAATACAAGGGAGCAGAAGAAACTATCGAAATATTGCTCATTGAGGCCCTCAATAAACAAAGGAAAGTGATGATGGATAACTTTTCCCATATCCTTCAATAGTTTCCCACCGGTGATGCATCCACATCTAGCAACCACTCTAGAGACACCACTCCTTTTAAGGTACAAGTAAACTCTGACATTCCCACATTTGATGGCCAAATAGATATAGACAATGTAGATAAATGGTTAAATTTGCTAGAAGGATATTTTTATGTTCATGATTTTTCTTGCGAGGAAGGGATTACTTTTTCTCTTCTCAAGGATGCCCCCCACGTCAAGGTTTGGTGGGAAACCTACTGTGAGTAGAAGGATGAAAGTACATCCTCATCGTTTACAGCTGCACCCACTGGGAACTTGTTCTGTGACGCCATCAAGGAGTAGTACTACCTTTTCAGGAGCTATAAGGATAAATAAATAAAGTGGACCATGCTATGACAGGGAAGGGACCAATATGTGCCATTTCTTACCAATGTTTTGCATGTCCTTTGTACAAAGTTAGGTATCAAGGATTCTGATAAACATTTCATACTCGAGTACTACGACTGCCCACATAGGTACATCCAAAATGAGATGGAATTCCTGGACATCTCATCGCTCAACACGACATATTGGTACACTGTCAAGATTGAGTAGAAGCTTAAACAGAAAAAGTGAGACTTTGGATCTACAAATCTGAAGCAAGGGAAAGGTTCCCCCAAACCACAAAACAAGGGAAAAGGCCAAGGAAAATCAGCCAAGGATAACCCATAAAAGCCACAAACAAAGCACAACACCATGAAGCTGAAGAAGGACATAGGAAAGTGGTATGATTTCCATAAAATCTTCACTCACAATACAAGTGAGTGTCAGGAAAAGCTGTCACTAGTGGCCAAGCTGAAGGCTTCTGAATGAGATTCATGTTCTAACTCTGAGTCACAACCTGACAAGGGGAATGAAAAAGGGAAGAAAACTATTGATGTGGACCCTAATTCCATTGTTTCCACCACGAAGATAGACAAGGAGGAACTTGAAGATCTAGAGGAGGAGGACCACCTCTTCCACTCCCAGATGTGGGTAAAGGGTTCCATGCTTTAGTTCAATGTCAAGAGTGGGAGCCAAAAGAACCTCATTTTAGTATAGCTCATGAACCGGCTGGGCTTTCCTACCACAGTACACCCACAATTGTACCCCATCAGGTGGCTTCACCAAGGATGGGATCTTTGCATCAACCAATAGTGTCACCTTCCATACAAAATCAAGCCCTTCATGGATGAGGTATTATCTGACGTTGCTTCTCTTAATGTTTGTGATGTATTATTAGGCCAACCTTACTTGTGGAGGCAACATGTGTATGAGTCAAGGCCTCATGCTATTATTTTTACCTTCGTAAATAGGTTTTATAGGATACTAGAGGTATCACTGCCTACCGCCATCTCTATCGTTACTTCAAAACAATGCAGTAAGCTCATTTCCAAAACTGGGAAATTTGTTTTCTCGATGATATGACCTCAAGGAAAGAAGAATACAGTGGCCACAAACTCTAGACAAGACCCCTCCGCATGACAACAATGGATGGACAAGGTCATGGAGGAGTACGAGGACATCTTCACCTCCCCCATAGGGGTGCCTCTGTACTGTTAGGTCAAGCACTCCATCAATCTGAACCCAAGTGTGTCATTTCCTAATGGACCAATCTATCAATTCTATGTTTTGGAGAACGGTGAAATCAAAAGGAAAATTTAGGAGTTGCTGCAGAAAGGTCACATCCAGTTGAGTTCATCGCCCTGTGGGAACCTAATCATGTTGGTATAGAAGAACGACGGGACTTGGAGATTTTGTATTGACTATTGGGCATTGAACAAGACCACTATCCATAATAGGTACCCGATCCCCTGGATTCATGACCTTTTGGACCAAAAGAAGGGGGGAAAATATTTCATCAAGATCGACTTGAAGTCCGGATATTACCTGGTGTTGATTCAACCATCCTATGTGTGGAAGATTGCCTTCAAAGCTAAGGAGGGCCTTTTTGAGTGGCTAGTTATGCCTTTCTGGCTGACGAATGCTCCTGCAAGCTTCATGAGGCTGATGGTTTACATCTTATGGCCATTCACCAACTCATTTGTAGTTGTATACTTGGATGACATGTTGATCTTAAGCCAAAGTTGGAAAGAGCACCTCCACTACATCCAACAGGTTCTCCAAACATTGCAACAACACAAGATGTGTGCCAATTTGTAGAAATGGAATTTTCACATGAGCCAAGTTCAGTATTTGGGATATATTATTGATGAATGGGGGCGTGCATGTGGATCCAGCCAAGATCCAAGTCATTCGGGATTGGCCAGCCCCAACCACTCTGTTAGAGCTCGACAATTTTCTGGGCCTTGTCAGTTTCTACTGCAGGTTCATGTTGGGGTAATCTCATCACTTGTCCCTTGAGTCAAGTCACCAAGGCAGTAGAAAAAGAAAAGTTATTTTCATCTGAATTTCAATAGAAGGCATTCATAGAGTTGAAACGTCACCTCTTCTATACACTAGTGCTCACAATACTAGACTTGCAATAACCATTTGAGATTGAGACAGATGCCTCTAACTACGGTATCTAGGTAGCCCTTACTCAACAAGGGAATCCAGTGGCATATCATAGTGAGACACTTTCAGAAACAGTCCAAAAGAATCACACTTATGACAAAGAGATATATTCCATTGTGCAGGCCTCTCAGTAATGGAAGCATTACATTTTGGAGAAGGAAACAGTCATCCACACAGACCACTGACCCCTACAATTCATCCAGACACAAGGGACATTGCAGAATGATCGCCATAAGAAGTGCTCCACATACCTTCAACAGTTCAATTTGAATATCAAGTACAAGAAGAGAAACACCAATAATTTTGTAGACTGCTTCATCTGACCCCTAATCATGGCGTTAACCACCATGCTCAATTCCTGTCGGTACGAGACTTATGATTGGCCACTTCTTTACAAAAGTGACCCAGAATTTGTCCACACATACTGACTGCCCTTGGAGGGTCAAGAAGTTCTAGATTTTCACCTCCAGGATGCATTGTTATGCCACTTGGGACACCTTTGTGTTCCTTCAAGCGAGCATGCCAAGATGATTTGGGAAGTGCACTACAATCAAGTTGTTGGGCATTTCGAGGTTGAGAAAATAGTGGAAGTACTACAAAAGTTTTTCTATTGGCTGAACCTTTGATAGGATGTTGGAAACTACATCAGATCTTTCACTACCTGCACCATTGACAAACAAACCATTAAGAAGAAAGGCCTTTATACTCCATTTCCTACCCCTATTCAACCTTGGGAATCCATATCCATGGATTACATGTCGGGCCTTCCTTCTACTAAGCATGGAAATGACTTTTTTTTGTGGTCATCGATAGATTCTCAAAGATGGCCATTATGGCAGCTTGCAAGAAGAATATCACAACAAAATCCACTGCTAAAATCTTCTTTGAACGAGTGTGGGTACACTTTGGGATCCCACAGTCTATCATCTCAGATTACGACAACGGGTTCCTCAGTACATTTTGGTCTAGTCTTTGGTCAATGATAGACATCAAGCTCACTAATTCCACAAATTTCCACCCCCAAACTGATGCCTAGATAGATTTTGTCAATAGGATGATCATACACATTCTACACCTGTATAAATCAAAGCATCCACGCACATGGGATGAGAGCCTCCACTATGTATAGCACAGTTATAGTTGACCTGTCTAGAGCTCAACTAGCCACAACCCTTTTCAGGTGGGACTGGAATTCCAGCCACTCTGTCCCATCGATGTGGCCATACCATTTGCAGTTACTCAAGGAGTTTTGACTCATGTCTAGCCTAAAGATGACAAGGCAAACAACTTCATTGAGAACATTTAGCAAATCCTCCAGTAGATCCATGACATTATAAAGAAATCAAATGCCAGGTACAAGTGGCAACATGATCAACATCGCGTTTCCGCAAAAGTCTCATGTGTAAATTCGATCATCAAGCTCTATCATTTTGAGGAGATCAAGGAGCCTTCAGAGCACTCTCGTCGCTTTTCCAGGATGGTTTTGCTTGTATCGCCTTTTGTCGTTTTTTTGTCGCTTTTTGTTGTTTAGCTTATGAGAGTGTTGTTTCACTCATTTTTTTTAACAACCGCTAGTGTTTTAACTTTTTGTAGCTTGTAGAAGTGTTTTTTTAAGTTTTTCATTACCTTTCCCAAGTGTCACATGCATCACTGAATTTTTGCATGAACAGTCATTGTTGCAGCAACTCTCTTCACATGCTTCATCTTCCTTCAATTTAATCAATTGTTGCACTTGATTCACATTCATACCTTTACACTTAGTCAGATTTGTACTCATCCTCACATCATCCTTCAGATATTCTTGTTTGCACACTCCCCATGGGCAGATCTGGGCTCCCCTTGCCCGGATCTCATATTTCACAGCATGCACTGCACAATTGGGGACCTCAAGGCATTTTCCTTGGCTTCTCGAATTACGTAGAGGTTGTCATGGCCAAAATCCAACTGTGCACTATGTACTTTTAGGAGGCAGATTCCTAGCTTGGCCACTTAGACTACACGATGTGCAGTCTCTCCCAGACCCTGGCCCAGACTGAACCGCGCATTGTGCAGTTCCAGCCATCAAGATTCCACACTAGCTATTGTAACTATGCAATGTGAAGTTACGAGAGTTAGTTAGTCACCCCTGTCAGTCAAAACTGTGGATTCCCTCTCATCACATGCTTTGATTTCTTCTTGGTCATGCTGTGAAGTTAGATTTCGAAGAACTAATTTTCTCTTGCTATGAGTGTCCTTTTCATTCCACAGGTACCACAATCATGAAGCACTTATCTCCGGTAGCCATTATACCATGGCACCAAAGAGAGTTACTTCAAGAGAGAGCATTGAAAGCAATATTGGGGAAACAGGTGATCAGATGCTAGTTTTCTTGCCAATATATGTCGACACTTGATTTTTTTATAGAAAACGAGTCAATGTTAACATGGCAGCATGTTCAGTGGCAGTGGAAAAAGGCAGCAATCGAGTACAAGGTGAGGGAAAGAGGAAATTATTGACACAATAAAGGGAGAACAAAGTTTTAGAGTGAAAGAAGATTCAATATTCATGTAGGTAGCTTTGACAGCAGGAGAAAAAGGAAGAAGAGGGAAAAAACAACATAACAGAGGGAGAGATAAAATCAGAGCTTGTTGGTAGCAAAACTAAGATCGTAACAAGAAAAAAAAAAGAAAAAAAGGAAGAACCAAAGCTGAGGAAGACAGAAAAGGAAGAGAAGAAGAAAGAGAAAGAAGAACAAAGGCAAGGCACAATGATAGAGAAAACATCACCAATACAGGTTAATGAGATGGAACATCTAGCAGTTGAGGAATAGAGTGAACAGATGTAGGTTCTCTCACGAATGCTAAAAGAACCAAGTCTAGATAGAGATCGATAGGTACATGAAAAAAATAATGCAAGAGGCTACCAAGGATTACTTGGAGCTGAGCACATAAAACATGCAAAAGTATATTGGTGGTCCTGTCATGGTCAACACCATGTTGTACATGCTTTAGGATGAGTTACACGTAGGTTCCAAGACCATATACCTAGAAGCTATGGAGGCAAGAGTCTGCTATCTGAAAGACACAATCAAGTAGTTTGGGGACATCATCAAATAGTACCAAGCTTGGCATGAGTACATGACTGAGAAACATCAAGTGCAGGTTGTCGAGTTTGTATTTCCCCAAACTTTGGAGTCATAGTGTTTTGTATTGTTAGGTTGTCCCTAGCCTATTTTCTCTCACATGGGTACATGTGTAAAATGTATATTATTTGTAAATATGTTGCAAGTGAAATTTCAGGTGTTACTAGTGGAATGTGAATAGTCACTATGTAATTTCATGAGTTATTTCTAAAGAATTTGAAGAGTCATGAGGGTAGCCAAAGTGTCACAAAGGGGAATGTTATGGGTCACCCCACCCTTTGTTATAAATAAAGCCTCATAGCTCATAGAAGAGGATTCTGGGAGCCAAGCTTTTAGCTAGGCTTAGGCTTAGAGAAATCTTGGGAGTATTGTGAATAGCCTTGGATTTTCCATAGCATAGAGCGAGTATACTTATTTGGAGGATCAAGTGTTCTTGAATGTATTAATGTTCCACTATTGGGTCTAGTGGCTATCAATGGTGTATGCATGGATGGAACTTTCACTTATAATAATAATAATAACTAAGACAACACATTTTCATGCATATGATGTTATTGTAGTTGGACTATTATAGTTCCTTTAGCAATGTATGTTGTTTAACATACACATTTTCTTATGAGCTACTTTGTATGCAATTGTATGAATCTTTTGAATGTGTGTTGTTGGATTAACCCATTACTTTGGTTTCTGGAATATTCTGTTTTCCATCTTGTGATGTCTTTTTGCTCATGTGTTCCTTTTAGACTGTGTACTGTTATGAGCTTCTAAGGGACACACTTCCTTTTCCCATCCGTGTGTCAGAAACCCCATGCATCTAACTTGACTCACTGCAAGGTCACACACTTACCTCCGACCAAAGTCATCACACTTATCTCTGGGTGCTACCACTTTCAAGGCACGACATTACCACCCACTGCTAGGACTCCTACTCCAAACAATCTGAGGTCTAGTTGGGACTTCTTACCGGGGAGATCCCCTTGAATGTTGGCAGGTTCACCACCATCAATAGTTTAAAAATGCAAAGTTTTGTTGCACTTTCAACAACGAAAGTGGAGTATGTTTTTGCTACAGAGGCTAGTAAAGAAATGATTTGGTTGCAAAGGTTTATGGATGAATTCAGTAAGAAGTAAGAGATGGGAAGGTTATACAGTGACAACTAGAGTGCTATTCAACTAGAGTGCTATACAACTCAAGTACCATTTCATATGGTTAGTGTTAGAAGATGGATAATTGAAGCTATAAAAGATACACACTATCCAGAATAATGCAGATATGTTAACAAAATTTGTAACCAGAGAGAAATAGATATTTTGTTCAGCTTGAAATGGTCTTCATGTATCATGATGAAGATGAGAAACAACCAGTTCCAAAGTGGAAGTGTTGTCCAGCAAATGAAGTAGTAGTGGAGTTATTATAATACGTATCCAAGTAGGAGATTTTTGTGTGTGGAGCCTGATTATATTATTTATTCATAGTCTTGGGTGCAGGAATTACACTTGAGAAAACTCTTCAACACTTAATTTGTCAACCTAGGGGATTTGTAAACTTAGAGACTAAGCATAGGCAATGCCAGTGATGGTATGAATCTTTCTAATATAAATCCCTACTTTATTTAAAGGAAAGATTGCAGAATCAAACTAAGAAGAGAAAAAGGCAACTTGAACCATCAAAATAATCCAGGACTGGAACAAGGAAGAATGCATTTGCAAGAGGGACTAAAGATAAAGGGAAATCACTCTAGCTAATTATTCTTTAACTACCGAGTGTGTGTTTTTCTTTAGCAGAGACACTTAGCAGTCTCATTAGATGGGCCCTTTGAACCTGCTCCTTTAGAGATTTCCTTCCTGCAGTAATCTATCCTACACTATCGCAGTCTTCCTGCACTTGTGCATGAAGAGAGATTTATGTAGAGGGTATAAATGATGTCTTTACTAAAGGCATTTTATTTCCTGCAAGGGCTTGTACTTTTCTAGGTTCAAAGCACTCAGATCCCATTGCAAGAAAGTAGTTCTGCACTGGATCAAAGCTTCTTGCACTTAGCATTTAATTCTCAAAATGAGTGCTTAGTTACTTCAAGTGCTATTGTACTCTTAAATCAAATTGCACACATAAAAAAAAAAATGAATGTTTATGATCCTGACAGAGTGCAGAAATAAAGAAACAATCCATATACATTTATCCTATCATAAAGTGTTTAATGAAATAAAGGAAATTGTGGGAGGTAGATTGGAAAGGCTTGTTGCATCATACCAATGTGCACTGGTGCAGGTTCATTTTTCCCACTTGGACTAGGTGGAGAAAACTAACCAATCATAACTGCAAAAAAGGAAATATCACACCAACGTGAACTGGTGCAGGTTTATTTCTTCTGCTTGGACCATGCAGGGAAAATCAATCTGAAATCAGGTGCAAGAAAAGGAAATGTAGCTGCTTCACAGAAAGGATCCACTTTCACTCTGACATGAATGCATGTTCTTGAAATTAAATCACACTTGACAATATAAACACAAATTACAAGAAATAGGAAATAGGGTAAATGTGATGGGTTTGTTGGGCCCTAGCCGACCAGCGTGTTTCCTGTTCAAACAAAAATGTTGCTCAGTACTTTAATAAATTCATCATCTTCAAATACAGTAATGTGATTTATAAAACATGAGGTAGAGCTCCCTTTTTATTAATTCACTAAGGTAAATACATACATTAATACATCGTCCGGCCTAGATTCAAGCGATAATAAAATACAACCTGTTACCGCCTCTCTGGCTCTATCTCTGTTCTATAAAGAAAATCCTATCCAAAACTATCCTCGTGTTATTTACATTCTTTATTATATAGATCTTTGTCCAAGGGCCAAAATAGATCGTTCAACTGATTACATAACTAACCGCAGAATTTATCTTTTAGGCCTTCAAAGTTAGACAGTTTAACAAAACTGGCCATAGCCAATCTCCAGTTGTTTGTTCTTCATAAATTCAATCTTGACTGCCTTTGGATCAATCTTGTTGTTGTGGCTGAAGCCCGGCTGCCTTTAGATCGATCTTGTTTTCATGGCAAAAGCTGCTAAAAAAAAGGCAGCGATCAAGGAGGTTCAGATCTGCTCTAAAGATTTGTTGTGCTGGCAATGATGCAAGATCCAATCTTGCACCAGGATCAGTGGTCGCAGTAAGTAATTTGACTACCAAATAAACATTGGAGATATTTATAAGTTACAAAGAGTGATTATAAGCAAGAAATCATGTAATAAATGATTAATTAGTGCTAAGTTGATTTAAAAATATGAAAAACAAATTTTATATGAAATATGACATCATTCTTGGACTGGTGCAAGATGATGGTGTATAAGAGAGGTAAAACAGTGGTAAATGGTTATGATTTAGGAAGGGGAAATGGAAAAAAGAGAGAAAATTAGGGGGCTAACATCCTCCCATCCCTAAATTGTTGTGTGTCCTCACACAACTCTTTACCTCTGTAAAAAAAAATTCAAAACTTTAAGCTTTCCAGCTCAATTGTACTCTAGCATACCGACATTAACCTGCAATGTTTCAAACTTATTCTTTTTTATGTTCTTCAGTTTCTTTGTCATTTTTTTAAGTCACTTGAAACATTTTGTAGCTCGGTACTTCCAAACTTTAACTTCTCTTTTCTTTTTTTGGATCTCCACAATTTTTTCTCCTATACTCTATTGTTTATCCTCCTACGCTTTAGCTATAAGCTATTCTAAGTTCTGCACTTGAGGCTTTAGTTCAACTACCTGAGCAGCAGGAGTTACCAAATATTTTTCTTTTCTTGTCCCAACAGGGGCTGTATCTTCCTTAGGGACCTCAATATCCTTCATGGTTACAACAGGAAATTCTTCTTCCTTTGGTCCTTCTTCTTGTGGTTCTTCTTCTTCTGCTGGTTCTTCTTCTACTTATTCTTCTAGTTCTTCTCCTTCTTCTTCTTCTGATTCTTCTTCTTGCAGTTCTTCTTCTTATACTGGTGCTTCTTATTGTATTGGTGTAGGAGGGGATTCAACACCCTGTGGGGACTGTGGTTCCTTTCCTGCATCAGATCTTTTATTCTTTTTCCGAGGCTTTTTAATGAAATCTACCAACAAAGTGTCATCTTCGACCTCTACAATTTTTTTTGAGTCCACAAGGACTAACAGGTTGTCATCTTCGGGGGTCTATGCCTATACTGGTGGCATAGAAGGAATACCTTCAACATGTGTGCTATATGTATTCTTATTTGAAGATGGGGCATTTTCTGCTTTTTCAGATAATTTCCTTTTTGCACTAATGCAAGAAGGACTCCCCTTTTCATTCTTACTTGGGCCCTTGCTTGTGCTGTTGGGCTCCTCTGTCTCCTTTCTAGCAAATGTATTTCTATGTAGGTATTTCAACAGGCCTCCCAGGTCTTGCCTTTAGCTTCTGGCTATTTTAAGACTAGAATCTTTATCAGGCCGTGGTGATATAGCTTCATGTCAGCCTAGTCTACCCATCCATCCCAGACACCTTTGGCCATTTTTGCCAAGCTATTATGTAAAAAATAGGGGAAATTCATCCTCCACCGGATGTACCAAGCAGCTTCAAAATGCTGCAACATACTAAAATGATATACAAAAGTGTGGGAGTATCTTCCCTCACAGGTTACAAACTTCTGTAGGATAAAAAGGAGGTCTTGCCACTGTCTCAGCAGGGCATTGGGCATAACTCCTTCCTTCCAACCTACCTCCATCTTCTTGTCAATGATGAAATGATGCCATTGCTTCCTTTCTAGTTTCTAATTTTTCAACCACTGCTTACCAGTATTTCCAAAGCCTGTCGCTGCTGCTATAAATTCTTCTGTGATTTCAAATTTAGAGGCCCAACTTTTACTTGGCCAGTTTTGAAACTTCTGGCAAACTGTAGAGCCACTTCTTTGTTGTGCCCGTCAAAATTCTGCAAGAACTGAAGAAAGCTCGAGTCTCACAATAGTGCAAGACTATTACGATACTCAACAGTCTTTTCTACCCTACTAAGAGATGAGGGTTCGTTTCGAATAGGCGGCATTGCTGCTTAATGGCTATGCATAGTCAAGAATTTTACATGCAACACCAAGAAAATCGGTTCTTATAAATAGGTATCCAACTTTCCACCATCCTTTCCATCTTATCACCCATTCATTCACTGTGGATGCATGACATCTTTGAGATCAGGCCGGATTGGTACTTGCGGCAACATTTTAACATCTAGGTGAGGTAATCATTATGAGTGAAGAACATCTAGGACAGGGAAAATTTTAAGAACCCCCCTAAATTAACATGTATAATAAATGGCCGAAACTCCATGGTATATAGGAAAAATGGAAGGCGATTTTATCAATAATATGATATGTATATATAAGTTTTTGGCGAATCTCTCACCAGGCATGGCGAATATTTTACTCAATTATAAAATCTTGTGTTTATTGAATACACAAATGAAATCATTGCATTTCTTTAAAAATCTTTTGAAATCAAAATTACCGAAATTACATATCGATAACCTAGTGGGTGTAAGATAAAATTCACCCGTGCCATTCACAGAAAGGATGAGAAAAAACCTAATACTATATATAAAACCAAGAAAAATTCAAATTCATCACTTCTAGGGACCTCATAACCACCCTGCCAATACACAAGTATGTTCCTGTTTGCAATTAGAAAATTACCCAAATTAAAATATGTTTACTCCACTTCTAGGGACCTCGTAACCAACCTACCAATACACAAGTATGTTCCCGTTTGCAATTAGAAAAAATACCCAAATTACAATCTGTTTACTCCAACATATGTTGGAAAGTTATAGAAGGATGAATAGTGCAATCAATCCATTCCTTTTAGCCCTGGATTTGTTTTAGTTTAAAACAGAAGTATACAAATATACTTGTCCAATGTCTATGCTTTAACCATTCACCTTCAGATGTTTATACAAAATAATTTCCTAAGTCTATTTAATATCTTCATTGCCATAAAAACCAACCTATATCCATCTTTAACTCCACATCTACCACTCTTAGGGGGATTAAATCTATTTATCCCTCTGACCACTTGGTAGACCCAGAATTAAGATGGATCTAAGATAAAATTTCCCCTTTAAATAGTCTATGCTCACATGAATACCATGGGTCAATACCATGGGTTATCATAAACCTGGAGCTTAAAAATTACTATTAGTAATTTATAAAAATTAATAAAATTAATAGTTGATTTTTATTTTATTTTTATTTTACCAAGCTAAAATGTTTAACATACATTAAATTACAACATACATTTTTACTCTTGATCGGATCAAATATTTTTTCACTCTATCCTAGTTTGCATATCACGATATTTGATACCTCTCGAGAGTTAGTAGATCCATAGTAAAGATGGATCTATTCTGGTTTAATTCCCCATTTAAATAGGCTACATTCCAAGTGAATACCATGCGTCAATACCATGTGCCATTTTGGTGAATACCATGGGT
>APFE030020146.1:0-21551 GCA_000404065.3 Pinus taeda | reverse complement strand
TAGACCCAGAATTAAGATGGATCTAAGATGATAGAATTTCCCCTTTAAATAGTCTATGCTCAAATGAATAACATGGGTTATCATAAACTGGTAGACCCAGAATTAAGATGGATCTAAGATGATAGAATTTCCCCTTTAACTAGTCTATGCTCAAATGAATAACATGGTATTATCAATACCATGGGTTATCATAAACCTTAAAAATTACTATTAGTAATTTATAAAAATTAATAAAATTAATAGTTTATTTTTATTTTATTTTTTAATTTTAACCAAGCTAAAATGTTTAACCTACATTAAATTACAACATCCATTCTTGATCCACCAAGCCCCAAGAGGATCAAATATTTTTTCACTCTATGCTAGTTTGCATATCACGATATTTGATACCTCTGGGGGTTAGTAGATCCAGAGTAGAGATGGATCTATGCTAGTTTAATTCCCCCAATTAAATAGGCTACATTCTAGGTGAATACCATGGGTCAATACCATGTGCCATTTTAGTGAATACCATGGGTCAATACCATGTGCCATATTTTTATTAATTCTAATATTAGGGTTAATAATGGTTTTTTTGCATGGTATTAATAACAATCTAGTCCATGGTATTTGTCCCATAGTATTTTGCCCATAGGTTTCACCTAAATATAACCCATTTTTTGAGTGTTCGTAAATATAAGGTGACTTATGGAGTAAATATAAAAATGTTTATTTATTTACCATACCTCTCATTTATTTATATTTTTATTAATTTACCATACCTCTTTTATAAATATGGTATTTGGGCCTTTGGCCCATAGGATTCACTTAAAATAAACCTATTCTTGAAAATGGGTGAATGGATTCACTTAAATAAAACCTATTCTTGAAAATGGGCGAATGGAAGGTTGTAACTCCTAATTTCAAGGGCTAAATTTACCTTTTTTACCCTATCCCTTAAAATAAGGTGGGCTATTTGAGGTGATTTGTAAAAATGTACTATGATACAAAATATTCGCCCACTAAAAATTTAAAACCCCTTAATTCTGCCAAAGGGCAAACATTCCCCCCTAAAATCACCCCTAATCTAGGATTATGGCAGAAAGGGGTAATTATGTCCCAGAAATGGTTAAACACTTCCGCATCCTTCATAATTCGAAAAAAAAAAAAACTTAGCATTCATTAAAAAAATGATCATGATTCCTAACTTAAAAACACCTTATACTTTAAATAATTTTCTGCAAGTTAGTATGATAGAACAAGTACTCATCAACTAAGTGAAGGGACTTCTTATAAATTTTCATCATGACCACTTTCCTATGACATATGCTATGAAAAGAACAAATTGTACCATGTTTCTCACAGGGTGCATGCTTGCATTGGTCTGCTTGCACTGCTTAAATTATGTTATTTTGCTAGTACCATTATGTTTGTTTTATCATATAGGACAACATGCTTGCACTAGTATAAGAATAATATCTAAGAAAGAACGGATAATTTAAATAAAATATAAGCTGGACTTCCACATGGCTTCCTCAACTTATACTGGAAATTTGCCTCGCCCTTTTCTTGATGCTTCAGAGCATATCCTTTTTCTCTTTGTGAGCGAGATGCTGCAATGAATTCATGAGGGAACAAAGAAGTGGGAAAAGGGAAATTTCAAAATGGGAAGGAATTATGTTATAGGTATTCCATGAATATTACCAAAAGAGGGAATAAACAGAAGTGGGATAGGGAAAAAATTCAAGGATAAAGTGGGATTTTTTCGAAGTGGACAAGGTAAATTTAGAAGAATGTGGGAAGGTTAATCATTCTAGGATTGAAGAAGAAAACTAAGGGAATATTACGGAAGTGGAATATGAAGAAAGAAAGAAGATTTTTTGGAAGGTCTGCCTGCACTGGTGCAAGAAAAAAATTAACTGCAGCTAAAATTAAGCGTTACTTGAATAAAAATATCCATGCTAATTACCTCAATTTTATAAAGGTTGGTTCTGCTGAACCTGCTTTTACTTGGTGGTCGCTAGCATATCTTAAGATCAAGAAACATTTTCTTTTGTTAGAAACTTTTGATCTTCCTGCCAGCAAGCTGGCTTTTAGGTTGATCCTTCTGCAATCATGTCAGTGAACTGATTTTCATAATTACAGGAAAATGTTTTTTTTTCTTTACTTTTTATTTTTATTTTTATTTTTTTTAAGAAGAAGAAGAATTCATGTTTTCAAAAGGTTGGTATTACCATTCACCACTACCGTCTCGAATTGTTGTTGGACTTGTTGTGAAAAATCTTTCCTGGTAAGTGGCTGAAAATACTTCTTTAACCTGTGTCCATTTACCAAGAATATTGAATTTTTTCCATCAATAGTTTTAACTTCTCCTCCTCCATTCCCGAATACTGGGATCACTTCATAAGTTCCCATCAAACGCGTGTGGAATTTCCCTTTAAATATTTTTAATCTAGAGTAATAAAGGAGCACCCAATCACTTGGTTGGAATTGCTTTTTCTGAATAAACTTGTCATGCCACCTTTTGCGTTTCTGTTGGATTAGTATGTTCTGTTGAACAACATCCCTACAAAATTCATCTAACTCATTTAATTGAAGAATATGTTGTTGTTGTGCCTAAGAGAGATCTAGTCCTAACTGAATTGCAATTCTAAAAGTTTTCATCTGGAATTCAATTGGTAATAGAACCTGTTTGCCATATACCAGCTCATATAGTGTATATCCCGTGCTATTTCTCCAAGTGGTTATGTATGCCCACAAAGCCTCTGGTAATCTTCCAGCCCAGTCTTTCTGATGCATATTTACTATCTTTGTAAGAATGGACTTGATCACTTTGTTTGTCAATTCCACTTGGCCATTTGCTTGTGGGTGATATGGCATGGATTTCCTGTGCCAGATCTTATATCACTCCATCACATCGTGTACCAGATTAGAAATAAAATGTGGACCATTGTCAAAAAAAATTTCTCTAGACACACCAAATCTAGTAAATATTTCAGTAAAAATAAAATCAACAACAACTTTTTTTGTAGCAAAAGAAACAGCTTTAGCTTCTACCCATTTCGTAACAAAATCTCTACAAACCAAGATATGTTTTTTTCTTAATGATGTTGGATTTATTGGCCCTACAAAATCAATAGCCCATTTTTCAAATGGATCAATCATAACTTGGGGGCATAAAGGCATTTCATTCATTTGATTAGGCTGGCCCATTCACTCACAACCATCACAACACCTGACATATTGTTTGGCATCCTTAAAAAAGAAAGGACAAAAGTAACCAACACACAATACTTTATATGTAATCTGTTTATCAGCGAAGTGGCCTCCACAAGGTTTATCATGACCAGATTTCAATATGTCAAACACTTCGTCCTCTCTTACACACCTACGGATAATCATATCTGGACCAGTGTAAAAGAGATCTCCTTGAATCCAAGAATATGCAACACTTTTCTAAATAATAATTCGCTTTTCATAAGCAGACAAGTGGGGTGGTGTTTTCCCATTAACTAAGTAATTAACAACGTCAGAAAACCATGGGGAATTTGTTAACATAGAAAAAAGATGTTCATCAGGAAAATCATCATTAATAGGAGTTGCTTCACCAGGATTATCTAATGTAGAAAGAAAATCTATTGCAACATTAGATTTTCCTGGTCTATCAACAATAGTAATATTAAATTCCCACAACAATAGTAACCACCTAGTCACTCTATCACTAGTCAATGGCTTGTTCATCAAATATTTAATCGCGGAATGATTAGTATGTACAAATACTTCATATCCTGTAATATAGTGTCTGAACTTATTAATTGCAAAAATTACAGCTAAAAACTCTTTTTCTATAACTGTATAATTTAATTCAGTAGAAGACAAATTCTTACTAATATAATAAATAACATAGGATTGTTTATTTTCCTATTGTCCTAAAGCTATGCCAATAGGAAAATCTGAAGCATTAGAGGAAATGTTAAAAGGCAAGGATCAGTTAGGACCTCTCAAAACTGGTGCATGTACTAACTTTTCCTTCAATGTTTTAAAAGACTATTGGCAAGCTGTGGTCCAAGAAAATTCACTGTCCTTAGCTAGAAGTCGGACAAGAGCGACAGCTATCTTAGAAAATTTTTCAATGAATCTCCTATAGTAACCAGCATGTCCTGAAAAACCTCTTAGATCCCTTTGAATTTTGGGTGCAAGAAGATGCAGAATGATTTCGGTCTTTGTTGGATCAACATAGATACATTTACCAGAAATCAAATGGCCAAGTACCACTCATGCTTTGCACATTAATCTACATTTCTTGTCACTCAAGGTGAGATGGACTTCCTGACAACGAAGAAGTACTTTTTCCAGATTTTCGAGAGCTTGAAAAGTATCACCAAACAGAGAAAAGTCATCCACATAAATTTCTACAAATTCTAGAGCAGCAAAAACGGCCATGACTGCCTTTTTAAAGGTGGCTGAGGCATTACATAAACCAAAGGGAAGCACTCTATAAGCAAATGTACCCCATGGACATGTAAAAGTAGTTTTATCCTGATCTTCGGGTGCAATTTGTATCTGGTTATAACCACTGAAGCCATCCAGAAAGGAAAAATATTTCTTTTTTGCAAGGGTATCAAGCACCTGGTCAATGAAAGGGAAAGGGAAATAATGTTTGATAGTGACTTTGTTTAATTCTCAATAATCGATACAAATACACCATCTTCCATCTTTCCTCGGTACTAGCACTAATGGAGAGACCCACTAACTATTGGAAATAGGATAGATAAAACCAGCATCCATGATTTTCTATACTTCTTCCTTCACAATATCTCTTAAAGCTGGATTTATTCACATTTGGGGTTGTCAGACAAGTTGGGTTCCTTCCTAAATATAGATATGATGTGTACAAGTTTCAGGAGGAATACCCTTCATATCTTCATAGCCCCATGCAAAGGCACTAAGAGGATTTTGCAACAAATTCACAAGCTGCTCTTGCTCAGATGAGTCCAAATCTAAACTAATATGCAAGGATTTACTAGGGCTAATCTCAACAAGAGTAGTATCAGGCTTAGAAGTAATCAAGAGGGTGGTCAAATGTAGTAGTACAAAAGAATGAGGACCATGATTATCTTGAAAATCTAGGCTGAAAAACTAGCTTAATAGCTGAAAATAAGGCATAATGTGTAGGTTATTCAGGAAATTTTGAATCTCATCTTCTTGTGAAGACCTAGTATAATGATGGATAAGGGAAATGTGCTGAGTCTCCTCATCGTTACTTTGATCCAACAATACAGTATCTCGATGGTCTTGAATGGATCAAGCATGGGGGTATAATGTAACTTGCTTCCTAGAATCTCCATGCGAAATGTACATATCACTGGAGTGACATCCAATATATGCATCGGCTGTAGCAATCCATGGTCGACACAAGATCAAGCGATGTCCTCCTACTGGGTTCTTTGGTTGTAGCGCAATGAAATCTGCAGGATATTCCCAAGAATATAATGAGATGATCACATCGTCCAATACTCCTTTTGGCTTAATTTTAGATCTATCTGCTAGTTCAAGCACAATGGGAGTAGGGCAAAGATGAGATAACTAAAATTGATCCATGGTTTGCTTAGTCATGACATTAATGGCTGCCCCTAAGTCTATAAGAACATTATAGACAAGGACATTACCAATCTGAACTGAGATGATAGGGTTTCATGGATCAATATTTTTCCATAGACACACATCCTATCATCAACTCTGCTACCCTACCAACAAATTGAATGGTTTGGGGTTCCAATCTCTTCCTACTCAGTTTCTTGAGATAGAGTTCCTTAATAATCTTGGTACAAATAGGGATCTATTTGATGGCTTGGAGCAGAGGTATCTTAATGAAAAGATTCTGAATTTTTGATGCCAAGATATTCTGAGAAGTAGGCTCACTTCTTTCCATTACTAGTCTCTCTAGGAATGAATGCTAGTTGGAAGAAGATGGCAAGGATTCAGAGGGTAATATTTGCTTAGTGACGGCTTTTAGATAATGGTTGAGAGTTTCCTCTTCTTCTTTCTCTTCAATAATCACTCTAGGTTGCTTCTGGTTTTCAGAAGTTACAGTGCTTCCCGATTTTAATTGAATATCATGAACCCCAACTAGGATAGACTGGTACTCAAATGGTAAATGTGGTTTTGTTACATAGATCATTTGCACTACTTTAATATTGTTAGGATTGGGCATAGATTGAGCAGGCAACTGAGGAGGTCGAAAAGGTGGAGGTAAAGGTAATGGTGGAGTAGACTGACTCAGAAGGTGAGGCATTGAATAAAGTGTATGTATAGATGGATATGATTGCATGGGTGGCTAGTAGGAATATGGATAATGATTTGTCCCTCTCCAACCTTGTTGCCGTGGTTGAGAAGGTTGCCCATGTTGATATTGGTTCCCATATTTCCACTTCTGGTTAGTGTTAGGATAAGAATATGCATGAGAATTATAACCAAAATAGTGTGGAGAAAATTCAGGAGCCATACCTGCACCTACTTGAGGCCAATTTCCTTTTTCTCCCCATAGCATACAAGTATTCAACTTCAAGTTGTCCCCCTCTAAATACAGCTTTAAGTCCTGGTATAGAGAGACATTTTTTTGTGACATGGTCTTTTACACAAATAGCACACTTCTTAGTTTCTTTCAAATTAGGAGGACACTCTTTAGGAGGATGCTTGTCTCTACATTTAGGATAGAAAATGCATAATGACTCTTGTTCCTTCATGAGTTTTTGTTGAAATTTTAAAGAGTCCAACTGTTTAGTAACAACATTCATTATATCAATTTTCATGTTTTCCATTTTATTTTCTAGTCCAATAATCATAGCATCAATAGATTCAGTTTTTCTATTTCTGTTTCGAGTTCCTCTACTGGATCTATACTCATTTCTTGAAAATTTCCTGCATAATTCACAAATTTGTTCAAAATTTTGTTGAGAAATATCACCTTGTCCTAATAGATTTAAATTATCTCTAGCATTATTAGTAAGTTATCTTAAGAACAAGGCTTTAATAGTGCTGGAATGAAGCTTAAGTTTCAACCTTTGTAAAATATACAAAAATCTTTCTAGGTAATCTTCAAGAGTTTCATCATCATCCTGTCTGATTGTAAAAATCTCATCCTGCATGTCTCGAGTTTTGCAATATTCTTGATATTTAGACAAAAACGTTGTCTTCATCTAATCCGAAGAGGCTACAATGTTTCCTCCTAACCCCATAAACTAGTGTAGAGTTGAGTCGTTGAGAGTAATAGGAAATAATCTTAGCCTCTAAGCATCAGTTGAATAATCATAACTTCTACACAGAATATCAAACTCGAATAAGAAAGAGTGTCGATCTTCATGAACTTTACCATGGAAATGAGGGAGAGGTGATGGTGGAATATTCATCATTTGCACCACAGTATCAGGGTCCACAATTGGAAACACAAAAGTGGATTGTTCCCTACTTACCTGGTTTTCACCAATCCCTTCCACATGATCTTCATGGTCTGCTATTGTTTCCCTTTTGCTCCCAACATACTGAACCACACCTGAGTTGTTGTCACCAGAATCTAGGTGCATTGTTCCTGCATGATAGGTTTGAATTGGATTGGGTTTCCTGCTCACAGAAGGAGACCCAATATGATATTTTTTTTAGAATTCTTTCGGTCCTTAGTGGGCTTTGAACTCTTACCTTTTCTAGGCATTCATTTCAAAAAAAAGAAGAAAGAAAAATAACAAACAAATACTAATAAAAATGCTATCAGAAATCAATCAACACCAGTAAAATTCATTCAAAGAAGCTTTTCCAAACAATATTGCAAAAATAAAGGAAAAATTACCTCTGTGGTATAATCAAAAAATTCTTACCAAATCAAATCGCCTCCATGGAAACAGTGTCAAAATGTTGGGTGTAGGAATTACACTTAAGCAAACTCCTCAACACTTAATTTGACAACCTGGGGGATCCATAAACTTAGATACGAAGCATAGGCAATGCCAAAGATGGTATGAATCTTTCTAATATAAATCCCTACTTTTTTTAAAGGAAATATTGCAAAATCAAACTAAGAAGTGAAAAAGGAAATTTGAACCATCAAAATAATCTAAGAATGGAGTAAGGAAGAATGCACTTGCAAGAGGGAACTAAAGACAAAGGGCAATCACTCTAGCCAATTATTGTTTAACTACTGAGTGTGTGTTTTTCATTAGTAGGGACACTTAGCAGTCTCATCAGATGGGCCATTTGAACATGCTCCTTTAGAGATTTCCTTCTTGCACTAATCTGTCTTGCACTATCGCAGTCTTCTTGCACTAGTGCAGGAGCAAAGATTTATGCAGAAGGTATAAATGGTGTCTTTACTAAAGGTGTTTTACTTCCTACAAGGGCTTGTACTTTTCCAGGTTTAAAGCACTCATATCCCGTGGCAAGAAACTAGTTCTTGCACCGGATCGGAGCTTCTTGCACTTAGCATTTAATTATTAAAATGAGTGCTTAGTTACTACAAGTCCTATTATACTATTAAATCAAATTACACACATAAAAAAAATGAATGTTTTTGACCTTGACAGAGTGCGGAAATAAAGAAATAATCCATATAAATTTATCCTGTCATAAAGTGTTTAATGAAAGAAAGGAAATTGTGTGAAATAGACTAGAAAGGCTTGTTGCATCACACCAACATGCACTGGTGTAGGTTCATTTCTCCTGCTTGGACTAGGCAGGGAAAACCAACCAATCAGAACTGTAGAAAAGGAAATATCACACCAACGTGCACTAGTGTAGGTTTATTTCTCCTGTTTGGACCAGGCGGGGAAAACAAATCTGAAATCAGGTGCCGGAAAAGGAAATTTAGCTACTTCACACAACAAATATTCTTTCACTCAGACAAGAATGCATGTGCTTGAAATTAAATCACACTTGACAATATAAACACAAATTACAAGAAAGAGGAAATATGGTAAATGTGTTGGGTTGGCTGGGCCCTAGCCAACAAGAGTTTTCCCTTTCAAACAAAAACGATGCTCAATACTTTAATCAATTCATCAGCTTCAAATACAAAAATGAAATTTATAAAAAATGAGGTGGAGCTCCCTTTTTATTAATTCACTGAGGCAAATACATGCATTAATACTTCATCCAGCCTAGATTCAGGCGATAACAAAACACAACAACCTGTTACCGCCTCTCTGGCTGTGTCTATGTTCTATACAGAAACTCCTATCCAAACTATCCTCGTCCTATTTACATTCTTTAATACATAGATCTTTGGCCAAAGGCCAAAATAGATCATTCAATCGATTACATAACCAAACGTGGAACTTAGCTTTTAAGCCTTCAAAATTAGACAGTTTAACAAAACTTGCCATAGCCAATCTTTAGTTGTTCGTTCTTCATAAATTTGATCTTATATACATTTGGATCGATCTTGCTATTGTGGTTGAAGCTCAGTTTCCTTTAGATCGATCTTGCTATTGTGGTTGAAGTTGCTCAAAACAAGGCGGTAATCAAGGAGGTTCAGATCTATTGCAAAGATTTGTTGTGCTGGCAACGGTGCAAGATTCGATCCTACACTAAGATCAACGGTCATCGTAAGTACTTTGACTACGAAATAAACATTGGAGATATCGATAAGTTACAAATAGTAATTATAAGAAATAAATCATGTAATAAATGATTAATTAATGCTAAGTTGATTTTAAAATATGAAAAATAAAGTTTATATGAAATACTTCATCATTCTTGGACTGGTGCAAGACGAGGGTGTATAAGAGAGGTAAAAAAATGGTAAATGGTTATGATTTAGGAAGCGGAAATCCCAAAAAGAGAGCAAAGTAGGGATCTAACACATAGGTTTCGCCGCATTCTACCCCAGTTCCTAATGGTGCACCGACGCCACCCGTTTAATCACTGTCACCCCTCCTGGTGGGGGAAAACAACCCCATAGCTAAAAACAAATGTAAAATTACCTTGTAAAATATTGTAATTTCATAGTCAATCTAGGCCATTCATTAGGCGGATGATCTGACGGTAGAGGTTATGTTAATTTAGGAGTTTTTTTTCCTAGAAGGAAACCTCTCAATTTATATGAGGGAATTGTATTGCGGCTATGTCTATGTGTATTATGAGTGAGAAAGAGAGGGGAGACTATTTGAGAGTTAACATGAAATTACAATGAATTTGTTATAGGTTGTATCTCTTCACTTTTCTAGATAATATAAAAGGAAAGACTGGATGTTTCTTTGTGAAGGTAACCTAAATTCGAGGAACTGTGTATATCTGTGTCTCTCTTGTTTTACGTGTTTTTTGTGTTTGTGGTTCTTCATATTTTATGTGTTCCATTTCTCTATAATATATATTTTTATAAAAAAGATTGTCAAAGTTGAAGGTCTATTTGGCTGTTAAACACGGATGAGAGAAGGGTTCCTGGTTCGTGTGGGAGCAATGGCAGAAGATGGTAGGTTTAGAGTCGAGAAATTTAACAACAAAAACCACCAACTATGGAAGATGAAGATGGAAGATTATTTGTATAAGAAATATTTGTACCTACCATTGAGCGGAAAAACAAAGAAGCTGGCGAGTATGACAAACACAAAATGGGAGATTCTCGACAGAAAGGCACATGGAACAACATGCTAGTGTTTAATGATGGAGTTCACCAAACTATATGAAAAACCCTTGTCCTCAAACAAGGTATTTCTTATGAATCATTTATTTAATATGAACATGTCATAAGGTATATCTGTTGCTGACCATTTTAACGAATTTAATACAGTTACGAGTCAATTAATTTCTATACAGGAAAATTTTGATGATGAAATTAGAAATCTGATAGTTTGGTGCTCATTGCGAGAAACCTAGAATAGTTTAGCTATTTCCATTAGTAACTTTGTCTCTAGATATAGAATTTTAAATTTTGATGATGTTGTCAGTTCCATCCTTAATGAGAAAATGTGATGGAAAAACTTCGATGAGACATCCAGTAATTCTTTTACTGCAGAGACTAGGGGAAGAAAAACGAAAGAGGAAAGTTCCCAAGATAGAAGAGTAAGTCAAGGAATGAAATATCAAAGTCTAGATCAGGGATTGTGTGCTAGAAATGTTGGAAGAAAGGACACCTAAAGGAAGAAACTAAGTCTCGGAAGGGAAAAGAAGGAGAGGCACAACAAGAAAACAATCATGAAACAAATGTGATAGGTGATGTGTTGCAAGATTCTTTCTTTAGAAAATATTATTGATGCCTGGGTGGTAACTCAGGGGCCTCATTCGATGGCACACGTAATATGAAACATTTTAATGATTACATTTAAGCAAAGTCTGGACAGGTTCATCTGGGTGATGATAAACCTTATAAAATTGTTGTAATGGTAATATTTTTATAAAACATTAGAATGGAAACCAATGGCTATTACAGTAGATAATGCATGTTCTAGATATGAATAAAAATATAACTTCAACATGAAAGTTGGGAGGTGAAGGTTATGTAACTACTTTTACAAATGAAGCCTATAAGGTCACTAAAGGATCTCTGACAATAGCTAAAGGAGAAAAGTTGTGTACATTGTATTTATGCAAAGGTATTTCTAATTATGTTAATGTTTTAACCTCGATAGGAGTATATACAACATTGTGGCATCATAGGCTCGAGCGCATGAGTGAGAAGGGGATGCAAATTCTTCACTCAAGAATTTTTTTCCTAGGTTTCAAGCATGTCGATTTGGATTTCTGTGATAATTGTGTTTATGGAAAACAAAAGAGATTCATATTTCTTAGACCTGGGAAAGAAGAAGAGAGAAAAATTAGATCTTGTGCATAAAAATGAATGGGGACATTCTCAAGTATAATATCTCAGTGGCTCTTTTTATTATGTTACTTTGATGGATGATGCAACTAGAAAAAACTAGATTTATTGTATTTGAAATAAATTTGATGTATTTGATACTTTCAAGAAATGGAAATATTTGGTTGAGAATGAGATAGGAAAGAAGTTGAAGTTTCTCAGATAAAAAAATGGAGGATAACATTGTAGCAAAGAGTTTGATAAGCATTGTTCAAAGCATGGAATTCTTAGAGAGAAGACAATTCTAGGAATACCATAGGAAAATGGTGTGTTAGAAAGGATGATCAGGACAATCATGGAGCATGCAAGGTGGATGAGATTGCATGCAAGATTGTCTTTACAATTTTGGGTTGATTTTTTAGATACTACTATTTATCTAATAAAAATAGGGCCATCAAATTCCTTGGATGGTGGAATTCCAGAGAAGGCATGGACAACTAAAAAGGTAAACTACTCATTTTTAAAGATTTTCGATTGTGAAGCCTTTATTGACATTATAAAAAAAATAGAAAAAATCTTGAGGCAAAGTAAAATAAATGTACCTTTATTGGATATGGTGTTAATGATTGTGTTTGTCTCTTATATGATTATGAAAATCATAAAATCATTAGGAGTAGGGATGTCATATTCAATGAAAGGGTCTCCTATAAAGATTCGATACAGGAAAAGAAAAAAGAAAAATAAAACATAGAATACATAGTGTTTGATGAGATCATTGAAAAAGTAAAGGTATCTAAAAAACATAATGATCAACAACCACAACAAGAACAATAAGAACAACAACAACATGCACCTCAAACACATGAAAGTGGTGTCAAAAGATGAACTAGGATAAATACAACTCCTCAATGATACTCTCCTTAATTATATTATGCATTTTTGACTAATTCTTGTGAACCAGAACATTATGAAGAAGCAATGTAGGTACAAACTCAAAATAAGTGGGAGCTATCCATGAAAGAATAGATGGACTCCTTGGTACATAACCATACTTGTGACTTAGTCAGGTTGTCTATAAGTAAGATACATTGTAGAATAAATGGGTTTACAGGTTGAAGGAAGAAGATGGAGGTAGAAAAATGTATAGATATAGACTTGTGGTGAAGGGGTTTGAAGAGAAGAAAGGTATATATTTTGATGAAGTATTTTCTCTTGTTGTTAAAATGAATTCAATTAGAACTATTTTAAGTCAAGTAGCAACAGAATATTTTCATCTTGAGTAGTTAGATGTAAAGATAGTTTGTCTCCTTGGGGATTTGGGGCAAGAGATCTATATGCGTCAGCCACAAGGATATGAGGTCAAAGGGAAGGAGAAACTAGTGTGTAGGTTGAAGAAGAGCTTGTATGGCTTAAAATAGGCTCTAAGGCAGTGGTATCTAAAATTTGGCAAGTTTATGTCTGAACAAGGTTAGACTAGATGTCACTCTGATAATTGTGTTTATCTCAGAAGGAAAAATAATGGCAGCTATATTATATTGTTATCGTATGTAGATGACATGATTATTGCAGGGTCTAACATGCAGGAAATATATGTGCTCAAAGGAAAATTGGCAAATTCATTTGCAATAAAGGATCTCCATGATGCAAAACAAATCATTGGTATGAGAATAACTAGAGATAGGAAAAATCGCAAATTAACATTATCTCATATTGTGTTAGAAAATTATATATTGCGGAGCAATGGAACACATAAAATATTGCAAAAATATAAACACTGAAAATGCATAAAACAAGAGAGACACAGATATACATGGTTCACCCAGTTGGGCTACGTCCACGGAGAAACAACCAGTCCTTTTTTTTATATCATCCAGCAAACTGAAGAGATGCAACCTACAACAGATCTATTATAACTCCTTATTCGCTCTCAATCTCCTCTCTCTTCCTCACTCAGAATATCAATCTACATATATGTAATACAATTCCATCATATATAGTGAGGGGTTGCCTTCTAGGGAAAAAGAACCTAAATTAAACATAACTTCTACCGTCAGATCTTTGCCTAATGAATGGCCCAGATTGACTATGAAATTACAACATTTTACAAGGCAATTTTACATCTATTCTTAGCTTCAGGGGTGCTGCCCTCGATCCCCCGGCCAGGGGGGACCTCCAAAAGGTCGCAGCCGCCCCCCTGGACCACCCTGCAGCAAATATTTTACGGGCAACGTTGCTACCCCATTTCAAACTGGGATCCAATGCAGCGATACCTTTGAATACAGAAGATAGTCAGGCTCCACACCCAACAATATCCCACTTGGAGACTGATTATAGCAACTCCACTGATGCTTCATTTGCTAGACAATGGCTCCACTTTGGACCTGGCTTTTTCTCATCTTCTTCATCATACTTAAAGACCAGTTGAAACTAAGCAGATTCTCAGTTTCTTCATGGTTACATGTTTTGTTAACATATCTACAGGATTCTGGCTAGTGTGTATCTTTTCCATCTTCAATTGTCCATATTCTAACGCTTCCATATGAAATGGTACTTGAGTTGTATATGCTTAGTTTTGGAATGAAATACATAGTTCTTTGAAAGATGTATGACACTCTGGCTATCACTGTATAACCTGCCCAACTCCTACTTCTTACCCAATTCATCCAGAAACCTTTGTAACCAAATCACTTCTTTACTAGCCTCCATAGCAGCAACATACTCTGCTTCTGTTGTTGAGAGTGCAACAACACTTTGCAGTATTGAGACCCAACTAATAGTTGTTCCAACTACAATAAACAAATACCCTATTTTGATCCTCCTGTTATCTCTATCACCAACCATATCTACATCAACATATCCTTGTAGAGAAATTTTTGAACCACCAAAGCATAATGCTTGATTTGTGGTACCTCTCAAATACCTGAGAATCCACTTTATCGCCATCCAATGTTCTTTTCCTAAATTGTTCATGTACCTGCTTACAACTCCCACTCCATGTGAAATATTAGGCCTTGTGCAGGCCATTGCATACATTAAGCTTCCAACTGCTGATGCATATGGAACTTTAGACATATGAGCCATTTCTTCCTAAGTGTTGGGACACACCTCCTTACTTAATTTCAAATGGCTAGCCAAAGGTATACTAACTAGTTTTTCGTTCTGCATATTAGATGTTTTCAACACCTTTTCTATGTACTCACTTTGAGACAATGTTAATTTGTGATTCTTCCTATCTCTAGTTATTCTCATACCAAGGATTTGTTTTGTAGCACCCAAATTCTTCATTGAAAATGAGTTTGCCAATTTCCTTTTGAGCACATTTATTTGCTGCATGTTAGAACCTGCAACAAGCATGTCATCTACATACAATAAAAATATAATATAGCTACCATCATTTTTCCTTTTGAGATAAAAACAGTGATCAGAGTGACACCTAGTATAACCTTGTCCGGACATTAACCTATCAAATTTTAGATACCACTACCTTGGAGCTTGTTTTAAACCATACAAGCTCTTCTTCAACCTGCACACTAGTTTCCCCTTCCCTTTTACCTCATATCCTTATGGCTATTGCATATATATCTCTTCCTTCAAATCCCCATGGAGAAAGGTTGTCTTTACATCTAACTGCTCAAGATGCAAATCTTCAACTGCTACTAGACAGAATAGTTCTGATTGAAGTCATTTTAACAACAGGAGAAAATATTTCATCAAAATTAATACCTTTCTTCTGTGCAAACCCCTTCACCACAAGTCTAGCTTTGTACCTTTTTCTACCTCCATCTTCTTCCTTCAACTTGTAAAACCATTTATTCTGTAATGTTGTTTTACCTGTAGGTAACCTGACTAAATTCCAAGTCTGGTTATGTGCTACGGAGTCCACCTCTTCTTTCATGGCTTGCTCCCACTTCTTCTTGGTTTCTACCTGCACTACTTCTTCATAACATTTTGGTTCACCAAAATCAGTCAACAATACATAATATAATGAAAGAGAGTAATGTTCAAGGGGTATACTCATCCTGGTAGATCTTCTAACACCACTTTCAGGTGTTTGAAGTGCTTGTTGCTGTTGTGGTTGTTCTGGCTATTGATCATTAGGATTTTCAGGCACCATCACTTTTCCTGTGATATCATCAAGCATTATGTATTCTCTGTTTTATTTTTCTTGTTTTTTTTCCTATAGCTGAGCCTTATACAAAACCTTTTCATTGAATATGAAATCTCTACTCCTAACGATTTTGTGTTTTTCATAATCATAAAAGCGATAACTAAAATCATTAACACCATATCTAATAAACGTACATTTCTTTGGTTTTTCCTCAAGCTTTGTTCTATTTTCTTTATTAATGTGGACAAAGGCTTCACAACCAAAAGTCTTTAAAAAAGAGTAGTTTACCTTTTTATTTTCCATGTTGTTAGGCCCCTATACCAATAGGTGTCATATGTCATGATTGACTTGATGAGCTCTATAATATGTTCATACCTTTCTTGTTGCAAAGGTTTTCCATATTTTCAAAAAATCAAAAAATTTAAAAAATGTAAAGAAGGTATACCCTAAAAGAAAAATCAAAGGGTAAAAAGAATAAAAATGAAAGAAAAAATGAAAGAAAATGAACCCCAATCAAAAGAAAGACCAGGAAAGTGTGCAAGTCTAAATGCCACTACTTTTTCACTTTGTGTAATAAAAATTATGTGCAGCTTGTCACTTATGCCACAATTTATGGATATTCAAACTGTTTAAACTTGGTTAATTCATTTTTCATTTTTATGCTGTAGAAATAGAGAAAAAATATCTGACCAAACAGTGTAATCTTGGCAGACAAGTAGATAGGTAGAGTAAATAAAAAGGAGCTCAATGGTTTAATCTAAGCCCTTGGATGTAATAAGTGTAGATTTAGATAGATATCATTATGTAAAAGAAAAGGAAGTTGAAGAGGGTTTCATAGTTTAAGTGCACCCTAATAAAGAAGAAAAAATGCTAGGTTAAAGTAGGTAGGGTAGGTAGTTGATGTGACAAAATTATGTGTGATGAATAATGTCTCTAAATGTGCTAATCTTTCATTTTTCATCACAAGGCCAAGGCATACACTACATTGAAGACATCACAAGCAAAGCAAAGTCACAATGATTAACTCCCCTTCCTATTTTCCCCAATTATTCACTACCTTCCCCTAAGGACTAAGGTATTTGCTAAATTGGAGGGGCTCAGAGCATTTCTCTGAGTTCTGGAGGGACGGGACCCTCGGCCCAATAATTCAAAATTCCTAAGTACTTAGAATCATCCATAAACTATTCATTTAATTTCATGAGTCTTTTCCTAAGTAAAATCCCATTTTACTTAGGAAAAATTCACAATATTACATAAAAACCCCCTTTTTCCATTTTAAGCCTAAGTTTAAATACCCATTCTGATGTTTTTACTTAGCGCTTTTACATTTCATGTCATAATATCTATTACCTATGTATTATATAAATCCGGCACAATTTCACCCTTTCTCATAATATTTAAATATATATATATAAATCCCAAAATTTTATATATTCCGCTCCTTTGGTTAATTTTAACCATAAATACGTTTTAAAAGGATTAACTAGTTAACCCATAACTAGTTAACAACCTAATCCCCCCACTACATTAATTGGGATTAATTAACCCTCACAATTAATTAAGAACCCTGCAACCAAATATATCACCCCCGATACAATTAAACAATTCTTAATTGGGTCAGGCTCGCTCACGTTAAACCCCGCCGCATCACGCCTCTCGTTAGCCGTTCGATCGCACCTCCATCATCCAATGGTCATTATTCATATCGCACACCCCTTGGTGACCGCGCGTTAATGCATGATCGCCAAGCGATTTTTACACCATATCTCCGCCACAGGCCATGCAACCAATGGAATCGCTGGCTCCTAACTAAAAACCACTCATCTCCAAAAGCGGTGCGATACCAGACCGCTTCCCACCCTCTGTATATGACAAAACATCCTTTCTCGCTTATGACATCTACACGAATAAAAAAAAAACCCCACCAACTTTGACTTTGTGAATAAAACCAATAAAATGTTGTTTTCATGGTTTCATACTGCAAATTGTGCTCCCATGCAAAGAACGTGGAGGTCAACTGTCTAAGCTTTCCAACGGCTACCCGATTAAGAAACTGTTGATGCCTCGAAAATCGTTGCACCAACATTGGGGGAAACCACCCTGTCCGGACCTTAGTACAGCTCCTTTTCCGTTTGGGATAGTGGCTCCGACTGGGGATAATGGGACCAATTTCCCAGAAATAGATAAATGGGATGAGTGAATACTTTGTAGATAACAGTAGCGATAGGTGGATGACTAAAAATATTGACAGAAATATAAGTGAATTAAACTATCCCGGGAATCTATTTGAACTTATAAAGCGTAGCTTTTGATGTTCTATATCCAAAAATACAATTATATAGATGACTGCATTCTCAAGACATAGATATTAAATCACTCAAGATTGTTGTACCTAAATAGTTAGGCGCAGTGATTAAAGCGGTGCTATACTCTATGCATTCATACCATTAACGCATACATGATTAAAAGATAAGGCATATCATCTAAACATCCAATAGTGGTATGAGTAAGATTTCCTGTTGTAGTACATGCATACAATTAACGATAGCAGGAATAATTACACAGCGAAATCACATACACAGAATGAATTCAAACAAAAGATAGAAATACCATTTGAATAGTAAGTCACTCCTGATATGAATCGCTATGTATAGCTTCTACTCCAACACATAAACATCCCTCAAACCAATGACAGTAGTGCACAATTGAATCAAGAAATTTCTCCGTTAAAGTAAAAGCGAGTGGTCGAGTTTCATAAAAAAAAATAGAGGCTGAAGCACAATAGTGCAAAATTCAGTCTGTTAAGTCTTATTAAAAAATTTTACAACCCTTTCTAAACACATGAAAGGGTCTATAAATACTATGCTAATCTAAATATCTACAAAAACAGAAAAGCTAACTAAGCTGATGTCAATAAATTCTTGTTGCTATTTTTGCTGGCAATCGGAGGAGCTGGATGATGAATCACTCTGTCGGCTGCTTCCCCTTGAACCTGAATTGATTGATGGAAAGAATTGGCTCAACTTCAGGAGGTTTGTTGAGCCTAGAACTGAGCTGGGCAGCGTAGGTGGAGTCTTGGATATCGGGGATCATGCAATGAACGGCATCGGTTAGGCATTTGAGAGCAGATTGTTGTTCATGCGGCTTGATTAGGAACCGCCAATATGCTTCTATGTTTAAAGTGTCAACCGTGGTAATTGACCTTGCTCTGCTCTCTAAATCAGGGTAGCATGTTTGTTCCAACGTGTTTGCAGTAGTAATTTTCCCGGGCGTGCATTGGGAAACAATATTGGCTAGATAGAGAGTATCATTTACTAGATCAGCCAAATTACCAGCAGTCAATGCACATCTTGATGCTACCCTTTCTGCCTTTAATATTTGTGTTTTCCATTCTGTAAACAATATATTTTTATGGACCTCCAGTATCCTAGGCAAATTGGCTTCCTTTCCTGACTTTGAATCTTGCCATTCAAGATAGTTTGTGATTTCTTCTTCGGCTTGATTGTAGTCATCTCTGGCCTTTTCCACCTGTTCATTTACAGTTGCAGCTAACTCACAGAGCGGTTCCGCTTAAGAGAGGGATTGAGCCAGGAGTTTAACTTGCGCTACAAGTGCCTTGTTGATTATCATTGCCTCTTTTTTGAATTCTTGTATCTGCGCATCTCCCTTGGTGGCTTCTAACTGTGCTGTAATTTGAGCAATACGCTCATCTTTGGCCTTCAAAGATTGCTCATTTGCTGCTTTTAGTTGCTCCAATGCCTCTGTCAACTCATTTTGTCTCTGGGTGGCTGCCTGGGTGACCTTCTGTTTCTCCTCCTCCCATTGCTGTATCAATTGGCTATTTATTTTCTGTTGTTCCACTAGCTGCTCGCTTATACGCACTGTTTCTTGTTGGTGTCCCGCTAATTGCTGCTCAGCTTGTATTACCCTTTGTCTGACATCTACTAATTCTGCTTGAAGTGTGGAAATCTCCTGGTCCTTAGTCTTTAAGAGAAGGGTTACCTCTGATGCCTTGTCAAAAGTGGCAGCTGAATAAGCTCCGGCATATTGCGACAACTTGGTCAGGTCATCATAGGGATCAAGTTTCTCCCTCCAGACTACATTGCCCGTAAGTGATTGCTCAGGAAAGAGGGAAGGTTGATCAAGCCTCTGCCTCTTTCTTGATCGCTTTACTACGGCTCTATGCTTAGGGCTGTAGAAGACGTTCAGTGGAGGAATGTCTTCCACCAGGAGAGTGATTTGGTCGCTAGGACCTTTTGGAATTATTTCTACGTTCATAACTTTGGGTGGGCCGGTGGTTGTGCTCAAAGCCTGGGATGAGCTTTCCTTCTGTATGCCGCTGCTCTTAGGAGTCTCGGTATTCTATGAATCCTTTCCTCCACCGATAATAGTACTAAACTGCTGCCATTCCTTTTGCAGCTCAAGGTCTGTGACAGCACCCTTATTAGTATCGGTGGTATTTTGCTTGGACTGGGACTCTTTTAACAGTTGTTCCTGTTTCTCCTTCTCTTGCTACTCCTGTTTCTTCTGCCTCATCTCTGCCTGTTTCTTTCGCTGGTTGTCTTCCTGCTCCTTTCTATGCCTATCTTCCTCTTCCTTCCTCAAGAGTTCTGTTTGCTCTCTTTTTAAGAGTTCTTCTTTTTCTTTCCTTAAACGCTCTGCCTCCTCTTTCCTCAGCTTTTCTTCTTGAATTTTCTTCTGTAGTTCCTCCTGCTCATTGGTTTTGGTTTTCAGTGTAGCAAGGGGTTCTTTCTTTTGTTGATGTCCAGGCTCGCTTGAAGACGCCGCTTGGGTTGGCATTATTAAGTCCAGGGGCAGAGTTTGCAACCTCTGTTCCCTGAGCTTATTAAACTCAGATAACCCTTTGTCATTATACTTTATTCTAGCAAGCTCTTTAGCCTGACCAATTGATTCCGCTGAGACAAAAATATCATCGAATATATCCTCTTTATGCTCAAATGTTGATAATTTGGCATGTTCTAGAGCGGCGTATGCATATTTTTTAGGGTCATATGCTCTGTTTTGGATTATAGGAAGGTTTAGGGCTTGAATTTTCAAGGCTTCTTTTTCTGCATGTTTTAAATCATGCAAGGTAAAGACTCCACATCTGAAAGGAAAAGTTGGCTAGCCCCTTTTTTGCCTTAGCCTAAGAGTCTGTGTGATACTCTTAGCTGAAAGTTGGTAAGCAATTTCTCGGGCTAACAGTTTGTCAGGAACATACAAGGGAAGGACATGGGGATTGGCTTGACTGCCATAGACTCTAACATACATAAAATATTCTTCCCCAAACCAACTACCCACTGATGGTAGGTCAAAAGAGGCTAAGTAGGAGATCCTTGGAATGGGCTTATTAAAAATGGCATAATAGATAGGAACCATGAAACCGTTACAAATTTGGTACAAGTGATTCGTATGAGACGACTTCCACATCTTGCGATGGTAAATATGGATGGGGGAGGGGTCCTGTGCGGTCCACCTCCAACCGAGAATAGGGAATTCAGAATTAAAGCACAATGTATCTAAAATATAAGCGTTGTAGTAGAACGGAGGAATTATTCTCTCGGAGACTCAGGTTTTATTTCTAAATTCACTAACAGCCAGGGCAAGCTTATCCGAAAGGATAGTAGCCCAATCCATAATCCAACTGTTGACTGCCGCCTCCATGAGGGGAACCATTTCGAT